>OY757258.1:1592402-1619269 GCA_963584085.1 Pyrausta aurata | reverse complement strand
CTGAACTGAATGACGATAACGCAAATACTAAGAATAAGAACTAATATTGAGAACTTAAAACCTATTCAAAAATTAAACCGTGTCCATGAGGCAAAGAGGCGAGGATACTGACTGCGTTACCGCGTGGTATAGCAATACTTATCCGTTGAGCGAGAAACGAGACATAGTATTTTTTAATTTTTTTACTAGCGGACTCAACGAACTTTGTTTCGCCCCCAGCTCCGTCCCGCTCCGGCCCCGTCTCGCCCATCCCCGTAATTTTTAAAGTTAAGATGTCCCAGCGAACATTGTTTCACCCCGGCCCCGGCCCCGTCGAACGGTATAAAAAGTAGCCTATGTCCTTTTCCTGGTTCTAAGCTACCACCCTACCGTTTCGCCCTGGACCCGTCCCACTCCAGCCCCGGACCCGTCTTACGGGATAAAAAGTGGTTCTAAGCTACCTCCCCACCCATTTTCAGCGAAACCGGTTCAGCCATTCTTTAGTTATAAATAATGTAACTAACACGACTTCCTTTTATATACATACAGGGTGTTATTGCAAGGGGGTGCCAAATTTTTGGAGGTGAATGAGACCGTCAATATGAACAACTTTTACTATGGGGTCATGGTCAAAATCTTAAATAAAATTTCAGGTTCCCCATACAAAATCAGTCACCTACATTGATAATAATGTATGGAGAGGCAGAAATTAAAATTAATAATTGAACGATGGTCCCATAGTAAAAAATGTTTATATTAATGGTCCCTTTCACCTCCAAAAATTTGGCACCCCCTTGCAATAACATCCTGTATATAGATTTAATGATCAGACATTTGACCACAATCACACCTGGTGGTAAGTGATGATGTGGTCGAGGGTGGATCATGTCTGACCAGTAACAGCCTATTCACTTTTTTCTTGAAATAGTATTACTACTTTGAGTGAGTTTTACCTTCTTCTGGCCAGCAGATGCTTGGAAGGGAAACGGTCGTGTAACAAATCTTGCAGAATT
The DNA here is from genome assembly GCA_963584085.1 of Pyrausta aurata. Taxonomy (NCBI): domain Eukaryota; kingdom Metazoa; phylum Arthropoda; class Insecta; order Lepidoptera; family Crambidae; genus Pyrausta; species Pyrausta aurata. The sequence goes on along the minus strand of OY757258.1, from coordinate 1,618,277 downwards.
GCTACTTGCTTCATCGAAGATTCCTTATATTTTTATACATAGGGAATGGCTCCATTACACCGCACCATACCATGACTAAAAGCGTGCTAGGAGCGTATTGTCTTGTTACAACGCCTTTATAACGGTCATCTGATGTAGTTACTAGCCGAATGCTCACCGGCTTGCCGAATGCGCGCAATGGTTTAGTTTAGTGTCAGAAGGCCTACTACGAAAAACGAAATCCGTCAAAACGATAATCGTTTTGCGGATCCGAAGCATTTCGTAGTAAGGATTCCATACTATTTTTAGTTCATACTATGTTTCGGATCCGAAAAACGATAATCGTATTGACGGATTTCGTTTTTCGTAGTAGATCTCCAGCATCGGCGAAAGGACGCTCCGAGCATGGTACGCGATATTGTTGGTCGATGACGGAACGGTCAAGTTGCACTTATAGCTGTACAGAAAATACATGAAGTCACAATGTGAACAATGGTGAACTTATCCCTAAAAGAGATCTCTTCCTAAGAGAGAGTGTTGGAAATGTAATAACCTTACCTAACTTGTAACCTTTAGACGGAATGTTGGACAAGCGTTTCGGTCTCCCTTTTTTCACAAACTAGTAAGTTGTCAGTAGTCTTAATAAAGGCACTCGCGATAATAAACGATGAACTTGATGCACCTTAACCCTGACCGGTAGTGTACAATATATTGTCACCATATTTTGAACTTTATCCCATTGAACTGATCAGAGGTTTTTATTTATTTATTTATTTTTATTTGTTAAGGACAACCAACAAACCATACACCACACATTGACATACTTAATATTAAAACACAATTTTACAGTGTTGCCTTACTAATAGGTTGCCACGACATTCACAACAATACTGCTGAAAACAGAAATATAGCTTAAGTTAATTTGAAGAAACAGTAAACAAAATGTCTTGATTTTTTTAAAAAAATTTTCACCTCTCAAGTTTAAATGAATCCATGAGTGAGGGTTACATTGCATTGGTTTCTTCCCAGACGAGGAGATACCCCAGTTCCCGTTCCCGACGGTGAACATCTCGCTGCCCGCGCCCGCCACGCCGGCCGCGCGCGCGGACGCGACCAACACCTCGGACATGAGCATGAGCTTCGACTGATTTCCGGACTACCAGGTAAGCCAGACAGCACACTACATTGTTTTTCTTCGAAGTAAGGAAGTATCTTCCTTGTGGTACGAAGTACCAGACAACGATGGTGGATAGCTCAGCGTATGTGTTGTGTGTATTTCGGGTAGTTAAATGATAACGAAGATTTGACGAAACAGTTCGTTTACTGTAGTATAAAAAAAAATTACAAGGCAGTGAAATTATGATGCCGCGACAATGGTGTTTGATTCGCGAAAGAGGGCGCTTGCGAGGTCCGCACGAGTTTATACAGTGGTGGACAGCTTATTAAAGACACTTTGAAAATTGTATGTTCATCAAGTTTTGGGTTCCAATAATTTTATATTATGAATACATAGAAACCAGTTACTGTTGTCAAATAATCCTATGGGTTTTACGTATAATTTGAAGTTACTATTTGCCATAACCTTGATCTATTTTTCGTTACTTTTGACTTCAAATCTATTATAAGCAAAATAAGTGTACCAATAATGTGGACAACTAATTAAAGACACCTGATGTAAGTTAATGAAAACAACAAAAAAATACTGAAACTACAAAAAAGTCCGTTTACATGAAATTTAAAAAGTCATTTTTTAAATGATTTACAAAGTTTTTGATGTTTTTTCGTATGTCGTTTAGCCGAATTTTTACCTTAACTCAGTCCTGGTATTGATGATATGCGTTTCTTGTTATCATGTATTAGAATTTGTTCTAATTCTTTCATAAAAGCGCCGTATAGTTAATAAACATTAGCAACATGTCTCGCTAGTGTATTACCTAATACAAGAATCTCAATATTTCGATTGTGTTGATGTTAGGACTATGTTAGCATATCTAAAAGATAGACAGTGTCCCTTTGGAAAACTGAGACGGCCGTTGCAGTCGGTTTAGTAAGTCGTAATAGTGAGTCTAAACTACAATATATTCTAGATGAGATGATTAGTCAGCTAAGGGTTAGATAGGCTGTTGTTGAATATTATTGCTTAGGTATTCCATCCATGTACTGGTATTTATTCATAGGTCCAGCAATACGTCTAGAAAATCAACGGCGCACTTTAAGGTTTCCTCACTTTATATCTTACAGTGATATGATACATAGTCTTGTTAAATTGTCGTCTCATATACCGTTTTCCGTCGTAATAACATTAATTATTTATTTACATTCGAAAACATCTCAATTATCAACTTTGATTCGGTCCACGTTGAGAATGTACTTAGGCAAGCCGCATCCGTGAAATATTTGGCATGTTATAAGTTTGGTAACTTATAAAATTTTCTTCAGTGCAAGTTTTCCTCGCATAATCTATGCCTAATCATTCTTTCTAACATATTTAACTATCTTCCTGCAGCAAATACTTTCATGTAAATATGCTATGATCCTTAATATTTTTCATCTAGAAATCCCATTCCAGGTATTTCATTGGGGCCCGATTCTTAGGTCCTGACATCTATCGCATTGAAAACTTTGTAATATCAGACAAATAATAGTAAGTACTTAGTTACCAACGCTAATTACCTAAATTTATTTTTTTAGCATTAAAAAAAAAACTTAACTAATAAAACATTTAAAAGACATTGACAAAAACCACTGAGGTTTGTCTGCAATGCCGCATCAGTCTTACGTCTCTAACAATATTTAATACATTAATTAATACATTACATTGTATAGCTAACACACGTTGACACCATTTATTCGATAGCCAATGTAGCTTTATCAATTAGCATTAAGTTACTCTCATAACAATTAATTACAGAAATATTGCAGGTGCATTCTGTTATGTTAAATACAAATATTTAAGTTTCGTTTTGATATTTTTTTTTGTTAATTTTTGTTTGTAATGGGGGGGTATCTTGTTTATAAAACGCGGTACAAGATAACGTGTAGTTCGCTCCCCGTACATATTGTTTGCTCGTGACGTGCATAAGCGCTCACTAGCCATGGAACGGGTATATACAGGGTGTTCAATTTTTTTAATTAGTTTATCATTGAAAAATTGTTCCTTCAGCAGACTATATTCGAATTGAAGGTGGACTGGTAATACTTGGCAGTGTTTAAAAAGATCTATTGGTTTATCACGAAACTGTTCCTTAACCTCTTTTGATACAATTAATTTTAGTATTCTAATTTGTAGCTTTCGAATGGTATCCAGGTAACTGTTATAAGTGCGACCGTAAGTACTTAGTCCATATTGAACATAAGAATCAGCAAGAGCGTTATATAGCATTATTTTGACCTTGAATGGTATGCGGTCCTTCAATATTTTTAGGTTCGCTAGAAAACTTCTTAGTCTATTGCACACATGATCTATATGTTGCCCCCAGTTGAATCTGTTATCTATTATAAGTCCGAGATAAGTGTGAGATTCGACTAGTTCAATATTAGGGCAATTACAATAGGTGAAACTGTTGGCATGTAAGCATTGATGATCATGAGCGACTATATTTGGTTCCGAAGAATGCTTAAGAATGCTTATTAATGCTTAATGACGCATTTATGAAAGCATTACAATAAATTCCAATACATGCTTGCAAGGAACTAATAGCACTAATGCCAGGACCATGCTAGGACTAAGTAAAGGTCAAAATGTAGCTAAACGACATACGACAAAACATCAAAAACTTTGTAAAACATTTGAGAAATGACTATTTTTAATTTCATATTAACTGACTCTTTTGTAGTTTCAGTATTTTTTTGGTTTTCAGTAACTTATATTAGGTGTCTTTAATTAGTTGTCCACATCACTGGTACACTTATTTTGCTCATAATAGATTTAAGGTCAAAAGTTACGATAAATAGATCAATTATATGGCAAATAGTATCTTCAAATTATACGTAAAACCCATACGACTATTTCACAACAGTTACTGGTTTCTATGTATTCATAATACAAAATTATTGGAACCCAAAACTTGATGAACATACAATTTTCAAAGTGTCTTTAATTAGCTGACCACCATTGTATACCCATATATAGGGACCCAAGGGGAGCCGATGCGGGCGCGATCAACGATTATGACGGGGGCATCACCCATAAATACTTATACAGATATAGCATACATAACTTAGGTACAAATGTTCGTGCCCATCACTCAATCATTTGCCCCTTACAGGATTCGAACCCGCGACCGCTGGTTCTCAGGAGCGCTAACCACTGCACCGAACGAGTCGTCAAATACTTATGTACTGTACCTTTGTGTTTGCAGGCTAGTACAGAGGACCTGTATCTAACAGAGTTCGAGTTGCGTCCCTCTAGCCGGTAGACCGCGATGACGCGCCACACTTGCCTGATTGATGACCACTAATCAAACAACCAAGAAAGGTATAATAAGATTAACACGTTCCGGGACAGTAAACGCCTACAGGCGTGAATACAATAAAAAATCTATTGTGTCTGGAATAGTGTCCCGAAACGTGTTAAGCCCAGGCACAATGTACTATCGAAAACACTGCCGCCTTACCACTAAATATAATAATAATTATAATAATATCCTTGGACATTTCACACAGCGCCATCTGGTCCCAAACTAGGCAAAGCTTGTACTATGGTAACCAGACAACGGATATAAACATACTTAAATACTTTTTTTTGTAAATACATACATGTTATACATAGAAAACACCCAGACCACTACAAACAGACTCCGCGACAGAATCCGCGACGTCTGGCGCAGTAGCCAATTTCTTAACCACTGCGTCAAATCGGTCGTCAAATAGTTTGCACATTACGCTGTCATTTTATTGAAGCCTTTTAAAAATATTTAATTCAAAGTGGTAAGGCGTCAATTTATGTACATATATTATAATGTTATGACATCTCATATACTTAGTCCAAACCAAAGGATATGTATAGAACACTGCTTTTATAAAGTACATTAATGCTCATACCCATATGTTCAGTAGGTAAATAGGTCACGCACAAACCGTGCCTTAATCAGTCAGGTATCAAACGACTGCCAGGAGTCGCATAATGGAATTTCTATTGTGTCTCGTTCACACATACTTGACGAGTTAATAGAAAAAAATGATGTTAATCAATTGCAGAGGTACTATAATAGCTGTTTTCATTCATTAATTCTATCTACGAAATCGACAGCCGTTAAATTTACCTGGAAACTGGGCACGAGTAATGTCAAACTAGTCTTATAAAATGTTAAGTACTCCTTACTTATTTATAGTCAATAATTATTGTTGTAATATTGATAGAAATTGTGATAGTGTAAATCCTTTTTACAGACTACAAAAAAAGATGTATTTAACTCGACCTGTGTGTTTGTGATATCGTTGGAATTGGATATTTGAGTATGATGATCTATAGGTAAACCGCGAAACTGAGACATTTCTGACGTTACTTTTGTTGTATTTTTCTCCCAAATAAAGTACTGCACATTAATAATATGAGTTAAATGTTCTTCTATTAGGTAAAAGAAATATCGTTTAGTTCATAGCAATGATGAGGAGTACATTGATCGGGAGGGAGATGAAAACAAAGGCGACAAAAGTGACGTCAGAAACGTCTCAGTTTTGCGGTCGACCTATAGGTAAAACTTCTAAACACGCATGCCATGTTTCGTAAGTACGAAATAAAAGATACTTATTTCAATAAAGTTATTTCAATATTTAAACCGCCATCAAAAAAGTTACTACTAGCTTTAAATACCGCATTTGTATTAGATTTAGGAAAAATATTTCATCTGGAGTCGAAACATGACGTCAAGCTTACCAACGGTCTACTCACATCATGCACCCTCTTTGTGAGTTTTTTGATGGCGGTTAGACTTTTTATTTATTCCATGAATGTTGCCGAGATCTGGATTAGATAAACTATTGTAAATAACATCTTCCCAATTAAGATAAATGTAATATTACGATAATTGTAAATATATACTTGAATATAAATTGTATTGTATGTTATCAAACCTCAAATACCTACTAAGACAAAGGTTACATGCTCATTCGGACATCAGGGTGAAGACAAAGAAGCAGGTAACCGGTACCGACCCGTACCGACCGACTAGTGATGTGCAAAGTAATCTTTTTTTGATCTTGTAATATTGTAAAAAATTGTTACAAAAATCCAAATAAGGACCGACTAACACTAAAATATTGTTTATAACAAGATTCAAATCAGGACTTGAATCTTAAGAATCTCTAAAGAATTTCAATTACATGAAATAGCCAACTCGGCACATCACTGGTCGGTAACGGTTACCCGCCTCTTTGTCTTCACCCTCAGTCAAGTGCATCGGTCTGGAGTCTGGACCGACGTGACTGCACCAGAAGGATTTACCATTTTAACGGTCTAATTTTCATCAGGCTGGCAGACCGTGTAGCCACGATAATTCTTAGATCATTGCTATATTTAAACTTTATTACACAACCCAAAGAAAAAAGGATGACTAAGTTCATTAAATCATTCTGAAAAGACTGACTGACCAGACCTATGGTGTAACCGATGTCTTTGAATGCCCTACCTAAATTATAACTTATAACTTGCCTACCTAGCTCATAAGGACAGACATAGGACCTATTATTTAGAAAATGAATTATGAACCAAATGAAAATTAGTAATAGTTTTATCAAGTATCATTTATTTTTCCAATAACAGTTTACAATATATTTTAAAATCAAACAAGCTTTGGAGATTAAAATCAACATTTCATGTATTATGAAACCCTAAAATCCTATAAAAAATCACCATGATTATACATTTTTAAAAGCCCTTTAAAATGTTAAAAGTATCGCGATGGAGAGCCTAGGGTGGGCTACTGAGGCACTGTAAAATCGATTAAAATCACCTAACTATACAGGCACGTGTAAAATTTATCTATTGAACATCTACGCGGAAGGCGTACCACAAAATCCATATAAAATCGATAAATCGCAGTAATATGCATATCATTGATATATTTATTGATCTACACAATATTGTAGCAAAAAATAAAGTTACTCCACTGATTATCGTATACAATATTGAAACCGTGGCGCGGCTAGTGTGCATTCAACTCATAGCACGGTTAAAAAGGAATGTATATTTTAAGAGCCACAGGTTCCAGAATCAAAATATTCTAAATAATTTAAAAAATCGCACAATTTCTGCCGTTGGTTCGCGATTTCACGTCAACAAACACAGCCCTTTACCTTGAGCAGTCTTAAAACTTTTACTACAAATATTCATCACAAAATTGACGTCAAAACGCTTAAAACTAATTTAAACTACCAGAACTTAGCCAAAACATTGTACCAGACAACTGAATAACAACGACAGAATTTGGCAAAGCCGTTACTCGCATCGACTGGGAATCTGACAAGTGTTTTCGAACTAACAATGTCATTTGACAGATTAAGTTTGAAATGGTCGTGCTTTTCACAGGAAATCTCAAGTTTCCTAGTCAAAAGTGCGACCAGCCCCGTGATCCATGACCTCTTATGAGCTGGCCTGCTTTTTAACAGACAGAAAGAAGGTCTGCAATAAGAGGTCATGCTTCGAGGCCCGTTAACTCTCAGGAAAGTTGAACTAAAAGAATTTCGAGAGGTTCCCAGCGGAGGGAGTGACGGCCAAATCAACCTTAGACTAAGCGAATGCTGGCGAAACGCCCAACTTAATAGCGGCTCGACAACAACGCGCGCCGCCGTTAGACCACTGGTTATCACTGGTTTTGCAACTATATACCCTAATCATATGTGGAATTAGGTTTTATATCGAGTTTGCAGAACGTCTGAAGACAACTACAGAACCAATTATCACTAAAAAGGTACATAATGTAACTAAAATAAATAGTTGCAAAATCAGTGCCATTCCTACTGTTTCTTGCACACTACGAATACAGAAATGCGGGATCGCTCGTCGCTCGTATTTCTAAGAAATGGGGACACCACTGAATCAAAATTACTACTGTAGTTAAAGTTGGGGAAATTGTGTTCTACTTAAAGAGTTTACAATCTTTCAGTCAAATGTTACGATGAACGTATACTTAGGATGCCTTCACACTGAAGTGGAGGCGAGTGGTGAGCAGAGATGTGCAAAAATTTTCCAAGAGCTTGCTCAAAATATGACAAGCAAAAATGACATGTATTTCGAGCCAAGTCATTGGTAAATTTCTACACATCTCTGCTCAGGTTTCAGCTCCGCTTCTGTGAAAATGTATTCTACGTCTTAGCTTTCCAACAACAAGTATATACCTAATACGAAAATACTAGTCTCGTTATACAAGTGTTGCGTTGCCGACATCAACTAGTCAATAGTAAATTTTTCAAATCAGAATTTGTAGTCAGGATTTGTACACAAAACTGCGATGCGTCGTCGCATAGACAAATCTGCGAAATAGTTCTCAGTTTTTCTAATGCGACGTCGTATCGCATCGCAGTTGCGTACGAAGCTTTATATTCATTATATTCGCGTGGGCCCCGCCTCGTAGCGTGCAGAAGTCTATCTTCGTAGTGTGTAATCGATCCATATCCGCGTGTCACCAGTGCGCGTAGCGGCGGCCCGCAGCACTAGCGCGCTAGTGCGGCTAGCGCGAGTGCAGCTAGCGCGAGTGCAGCTAGCGCGAGTGCGACTAGCGCGAGTGCGGCTAGCGCGAGTGCCAGGCGGAGTCCGGCTCGTCGTGCGCTGCGCCCTCCGACTCTGCGCTCGCGCCGCTCGTGGGCGGGGACGGCGTGCCTGTGGGGAGAAACAATTAGCGTTAATATTGTTAGTTGAACATTTGCGTCTCAAGTGCGCCTTCACATTAGAGCAACAGCAGAGCGACAGCAGCGTTGTTGCTCTAATGTGAAGGCGCACCGAGTGGGACTGGGTGGGCCACGTCCTCAGGATGTCTACTAAGAAGTGGTCCAAGGTGTCACCCACTGGCTGCCTACCGACGGACGCCGTCCGAAAGGCAGACCCCGGAAGCGGTGGCGCGACGATCTAGACAAATATCACGAGGACTGGCAAACCTCTACCAATAACAGGGACGCATGGAGTAGTTTAGGAGAGGCATTTGCCCAGCAATGGGACAGCAATGGCTCTGAAAAAAAGATGATGGAGTACTAACCCTCGCTGGGCAGCGCGAAGGAGCCGCCGTAGCCGCTGGTGTCGCTGTGCAGCGACAGGCGGTTGCCGGCGCGCGCGGAGGGCGCGAGCCCCTTGCTGTTGCGCGTCAGCGGCTTGTGCTCGTCGCCGGGGTGCTGCCACACCCAGCACGAGCGGCAGAAGTATCTGGAAACGAACAACATTTATGTGAGTAGGTATTCTTATTTTTGTTACAATACAAATACGGTCGGATACAGCTATGTATCCATCAGTATTCATACGAGATACGTACGAGCATAGTTTTTCAAAATATCTCGATAAAAAAATTAAATTTGACGTTTAAGGGGTGAAAAACGTTATCACTTTTTGTGTTGAAGCTCGCCGCACACGATCCAAAAGTAAATGATAAAATTTCGGAGGAACTAAAGTAGAGTACAAAATAGAACTATCTCGATCTAAAAGCAGACTAAGATGTAGATTTTTAGATAAGATTTGAACTTTACATTGTAATGTTAATGAATTGAGGCTTATCTTGGTTTAAATCCTCATGCGCAAGTGGGCCTTTGAAAACTGAAGTAAAGTAAGTTGAATAAGTTTTTAAATAAATAAGTAGGACTGACCTGTAGCACATGGGCTCGCGGCAGAAGTAGGGCCCCTGCTGCAGGTTGCACACCGAGCACATCGAGTCCTCCAGGTACGGGTTCACCTGCACCTGCAATTTACACAAATTATTTACAAGTTCAGAAAGTGAGGTACGGAGAATTCTATTGAAATAATACGTGATCGTGATTCCAAACAAACACGCACACATCCTCTCACCCTAAACGCGTACACCTACTCCGTTCCGCCGCGGGTAAAAAGTATGAAGGATGCCAAGAAAACTGGATGAAGTGGGGATTCTCCGGAAATGACAAGTGTGATTGTGGCGCGGTGCAGACAATGGCCCATCTCCTGTCCTGTCCCAAATGTCCTAGCTCATGCACGCTTCAAGATCTACAGCAGGCAAACGACAACGCAATCAACGTTGCACAACACTGGGCGAAAATATTACGACTTATTAGTCGACTCGAAGAAGAAGAAGTATGAAGGAACTTTTAAGGTAAGTAGGTATAAAACACTATTGGGACACTTTAGATTTGTCAAGTCGGTAGTAATGCAAGCAGCGTCTACGTGGGAGACCGCACCCTGAAGTTCGCAACAGTTACAAAGCAGTGGTATGTTTATAAAAAAATACAAATATACAAGTTCTCAGGTTACAGATTAAAAGGAAATTTCGACAAGTTCATGTAAATTGTGTTTATCAAAATAAACTACAGGGCTTGTAAAGTTGCAGACTTCGCGAGCTATTCTGCACCTAAAAGTAGAACTTCTCTTATTTAATATAAATTGCACTTGTATAAAGCAACACTTGACTATGTGGCAAAACACTATAAAAACAAAAATCAACTAAATTGGCGTCCTTCATCTTAATTTATTGTTAAAATATTTGTAAAAGTATTTTCCTTCGGATATTGTAAGAGCTATCTCGCAACATTGATGAGGTCACGCAGCCTACGCGTTAAAAGAAAGCACTTGCAAAATTCAACAGGCTTGTTAATGTGACGGTGGCCGAGTGGTAAAGGCACACACCCGGATAGCGTAAGACACGGGATTTGATTCCTCGTCTGTCAGAGTCACTGTTGCTTTTTACAAGAGCAATTTATATTATTAAGTTTGTTTAGTGACAAAATACTATAAAAACAAAAATCAACTATTTTCTTATTTACCTTTTTGGTGAACTTGTCGGTGAATATCTCGACGTAGGCCGCGGAGATGGCGCGCACGTACGAGCGCACGTTGTTGAACGTCACGCGGCCCGAGCCGATCGGGTACTTGTTCTTGTCCGTGTCTATGCCTGAGGAGGAAATTCAGTTTTATTCGTTTTTTTTAGTAAGTATGCATGTTTTATTATATTAAAAAGTATTAAAAAACATTCGCCCATTTCGGGTCCAGCTTAGTTCTGAATTATCATCATTACTTTACTTAAATAATAAATAAATAATTTTTTTTATTTGTATTAAATGTGGTACATCAGTGGTATAGTGATATACTTGAGACAGAATATGGATGAAAAAATTACATGTTTATTTTATTGACTTCAATTTCCATTTCTAATTATTAATATTTGCATGCCTACATGCAGGCTGGATACGATAAAATTTTATCAAATCCGGAGTAATATCAAATATCAAAGCCACAATTGACAAGCGCAAATCGGCCTTATGGGGTCTAAAATACAGTGTGAATAGAAAAGGCTAATAATAGTATTACCATAATACAAATTAATATTGCGAGCTACATGGGCAAAAAAAAAACTTAAGAACAAATATAAATTTCTCAATTTATAGTTTGACGTACTAAAGAAAGTTCAAGACAACTGTTTTGCCAGTATATCAAAGACGTCATAAGCAGTGTCTACTCACCAGCATAAACGACGCCCGAGAACAAATCGTTCATGATGGTGGCGAGCGCGGAGGCGGACAGCATGCCGTGCAGCGCGCCCACGAACACCGTGCGCGTCGGCTCCAGCCGCACCGACCCGCCCACCACCCAGTTCGCGTCCGACACCGCCCAGGGGATCACCTGCACCTGGAATACACAAAAAGACATTCAATCAAAGCGAGTATACTCCGTTTTGCTAGTAGAACAATATAAACAATATTTTTATAACTTAACACGTTCCGGGACAGTGCCCGCCTACAGGCGTGAAAACAATAAAACATCTATTGTGTCTGGAGTAGTGTCCCGGAACGTGTTAAAATAATGACAGTGAATAAAATTAATGAACTCTTTGATTTGAAAAGATATCGGTGTTCAATGATGACTTAAGTAGGTTGTGAATTTTGTGTTTCTCATTTTAAAATGAATTATTTCGTTAAAAAGGAGTATTGAGATTGTTTACAATAATGGACGAGCAATGGAAATCAGACTTATGATAAACTTCCAGTAAAAGCCGGGCAAAGCGAGGCGAAACATACAGGTACCTATAACAAACGCACTAAATGTTTGTTTTTTTTAAATTTATTACCAAATCTAACATGTTACATGTTTAAATAAGATAGTAAGATTGAAACACAATGCAGTTCGAAATCAAACGCCAAATGAGCTTTAAACTTAATTTGAGATGGCTCTAAAAACTTGCCACCTTTGCGATATGATTTGCGCAGGCCCGAAAAGTCCTAGGCTAGCACACAAAAAGCAGTCAAACTAACGTTAACAGGCGGCGGCAGCAGCAGTCTTTGGTTGGTTTGAAGAATTAATGTGTAAGTAAAGTGACTCGCCTCTTTAGTCCGCAGTTTGCGCGACACGACGCGGTAGTACCAGTCGCAGCCGTCCCTTCTCGACGCGTCCAGCAGCGCTCGCACTCGGCGCTCGCTCTCGAGCGTGACGTACGCGAAGCCCCGCGGGGACCCGCCCCCGGGGCCGCTGGAGGGGCCACCACACTCGCGCCCCGGCCACTCCACCCTGGGGAAAAAGGCATTTGAAATATTACGCAAATATTAATATTACTACGTAAGGGGTATTACTAGAGGCAAAATTTTCCAAGTATCAAGATTTAAAAAAAATACTAGGCCTTTGATTTCAACTGATGGACGTTGAATTAATGACTTTATTCGACACAAATAAACAAAAAACACAGAAAAAAAATACAACTAAAAAAAACGATTTAATTTGTGTCGAAAAGGTCCCCTCAGTAAAATTACCGCTTATAAAGGTACAGCTCAGTAAAATTCGTGACAGCGCGAGGCATGTTACGTAGGCAATAGGCATACGTTGACATATGCAAGGGTTTCAAATTGAATTATAGGCGGTGCCACGCAATAGAATTTGTACGAACTCCCAATGAGTCCACGACTCACTTAACAGGGTGGAACTGCCTCAATGAATACATGAGCGCGTGCTCTGTGATGTCGTAGGGCAGCCCGCCGAGGAACACCGTCGGCGAGAAGCCGGCGGAGGGGTCGGTGCACCGCGCCGGGAGCACGCCGGCCCAGCGCGCCGGCACCACGCCGGTCCAACGCTTCGAGTTCGACCCGCGGTTCGGGCCGTCCGCCCCGCCGGAGCCGCCTAGCACGCCGCCTGAAAATAAACATTTCATGAAAAATCGTTAAAGGCCTATTTAATTGCTTGTTTGAAGTACCGTCTACAGTTAAGCTGTACCCGTTTCCACAGACAGCCCCCATTGACATACATAGTCCTATTAGCCGCTTTCGATGTAGATAGGCTTAGGTACAGATTTATTCATTCATCCATTCATAGGTTTTAGGTGTACACGTTTGAATAAAATATGGACAGTATTTATTTCAAGAAAATTAAACCAAGGTAGAAGACAGGTTGAAAACTAGTTTTGAATATAGAATTCGCCGAGAAAGAAGGTTAGTGATGGTGGTCACCAACGCCTAGGAACTTACGACATGAAATCGAATACAGGGCTTGAAAAGTAAGGAAAAATGATTGACAAAGACTTACAAAAAGAAGCGCGACGCGGCAGCAGGCGGTCCTCTCTTGGGGGCGCAGGCCGCGCCTGCTCGGGGGGCCAGGGGGGGTCCACCTGCAACAACCACACTGTCAGCCACTTCTACAGCACTGCTCCAGGCACAGAGGATCTGTGTTGACAATATTACACAGCTAACCAGCAAAGAGAACATTTTTAGGATTGGTTAGTTAATACCAACGAGCCTAGACTGTGGCAGGTATGTAATATGTACGAGATTTTAGAATTAAAATTAATTAGGGGAATGGTTTTACAATATTTTTTTTAACACTCACAGTGTCATATTTTATTCTTAAAAGATGAAATATGAAACCAAAAATTGCGCACGGGCGGGATTCGAACCAGCATCTTTCTGGCTATCCGGGCCAACTACTTGGCCCGCTGTTGCATAAACAGACGGGTAGATGGCGCTAACGTCACGCAATGACGTATCAATGAGACGAAGAATTTCGCGCAGTCGGACCGACAGCACGGTAGCTAAATTGGAAGAGCAGTTGGCCCGGATAGCCAGAAAGATGCTGGTTCGAATCCCGCCCGTGCGCAATTTTTGGTTTCATATTTCATCTTTTAAGAATAAAATATGACACTGTGAGTGTTAAAAAAAATATTGTAAAACCATTGAGTAGCGAAGCGTTATCATTTCCAAGTTGAATTTATTCTGTAAAGAATAACTACTTGGCCCGCTGTTGCATAAACAGACGGGTAGATGGCGCTAACGTCACGCAATGACGTATCAATGAGACCAAGAATTTCGCGCAGTCGGACCGACAGCACGGTAGCCCAATTGGAAGAGCAGTTGGCCCGGATAGCCAGAAAGATGCTGGTTCGAATCCCGACCGTGCGCAATTTTTGGTTTCATATTTCATCTTTTAAGAATAAAATATGACACTGAGTGTTAAAAAAAAAAATGTAAAACCATTGAGTAGCGAAGCGTTATCATTTCCAAGTTGAATTTATTCTGTAAAGAATAACTACTTGGCCCGCTGTTGCATAAACAGACGGGTAGATGGCGCTAACGTCACGCAATGACGTATCAATGAGACCAAGAATTTCGCGCAGTCGGACCGACAGCACGGTAGCTCAATTGGAAGAGCAGTTGGCCCGGATAGCCAGAAAGATGCTGGTTCGAATCCCGCCCGTGCGCAATTTTTGGTTTCATATTTCATCTTTTAAGAATAATTAGGGGAATTTAGACACGTTTACAGGGTTACCCCTAATTAAAAGCAGGACAAAGGTATCTGGAACCTAATGTCGCCCAACGATTCAGGATCTAAAGGAGTTTTATATCTATCAAATCTGTACACAAGCATAACTTCTTTAGATATTGCATCAGACTTGTGCAGAGGTGGAGTCATTATGCGATACTACATTGTGTTATATATAATTTAAGAAGTACTAATCTCGAGGACGAAGCACGAGTATAATTAATGATTAAACGAACTTCAAGTTTTATGGAAAGAAATATGTTAGGTATACATACATGCTACAAAGAAATTAGGCGTACATATAAAAGCTAACTTACAGTGTTGTCGAGTGCATCGTACCCAATGGCGGTGTGCGCCGGAGTGCGGCTGCCGTTGCCCGGCATCGC
This sequence comes from Pyrausta aurata, assembly GCA_963584085.1. Lineage (NCBI taxonomy): Eukaryota > Metazoa > Arthropoda > Insecta > Lepidoptera > Crambidae > Pyrausta > Pyrausta aurata. Next base: position 1,603,004 of record OY757258.1, on the reverse strand, counting down.
CATGGCCTTCTGAAACAAATCACTCGCTAGATAATGTCCTTAGAACTTAATGGTGACCGCGGACAGATCTGAAGTAGATCAAACAACAGCTGGAAACATCGGACGCGGTTGACAGCCGCGACTTACAGGTGTCTAGGTAATGAATGTACACAAAGCTGTTCAAACTATCGGAGGTAAATCGTGGACGTAACCTTGGGCTTTCGGACGTCCGACAAATTTGGTGCGCTAGATGTTTAAAACTGCAAAACTTGTCAGCTGCGTCCGATAATGTGAAAACACATAGAAAAGCTTAAGGTGTAATGCACGACTATGAAGAAGTATTCACTATTCGAAAAGACGAGATAAAAAGGTTATAAAATCTAATAATTTGGTCCAAAAGTTTAAAACAAATTTTAGAAGGCTAGGAAGTTACAATTAAAATGGAGCAGCTTCAAAAGTACCTAACAGCCTACCTGTAAACCTAACTAGGCCACTTATCGAAACCGTTTAGCCAAACAAGCGAAAGAATTTTTAAATTGGGCAAAGTTATGGTTTTCAATTTACTGGAAGGGTTAAGCTAAAACGAGTCTTACCAGAGAAGTCGCAAGGTCCATTATGACTTGACCGGAGTCCTCCCAACCGCCGGGCCGGGCGCTTTCGCTGCAAGCAGAGGAAATCGGTAAATCTTGCGGAATGTGTCCACGGTGACTAAATAGCTTGCAAGTGCTAAAATTAAAATGAATCTAGTTCAGTCAGCGTCACTAACCAGAAAAGGCACTAGGCTAAAAGTTTAATTAACTTAAGTCTTTTATATTTATATTTTATTCTGCTATCTAATACAGCAGTTCGTTTACATTACGCCAACTACAGAATTTGTCAAATCCATGATCAAAAAAATAATCGGATATCATAAAATATTCTTGCAAGCTTATTCTTCTTATTTACAATCGAGTAAAATACATTTTAAGCTCACTTGGGGACGCAGCATGTCTAGAATGGTCTAGCAAGTAGCAAGTCTATTTTCAGTTTGCCAAAATAGAGCACTACTTTGATCTTCACTTAGGAGCACTTTTCTTAAATTACAAAGGGCGGGTAGTTAAGTAGGTGTGCTCTAAGTTTTAATAATTTCTTTTCGACAACAATTAGCCTTGTATAAAAAAATTTGGAGTATTACCTACTCCGAAATGGGTAAGAGGTATAGGTGGAAAAACATTTCGTATAACGCAATACCTAGTACTGTTTTAGTACAAACCTGAAACGCCCCCGCTACCGCTTCCTCCCGCACATTTAGCTAGCGTTAACGACATTACCGTACACGGCACGCTACTTAGGCGAAGATGCCACTTTTACGGGCGCTTTTAATGTTAATTTAATTATACTACGTGAATAAGCTAGGCAATTTGGACATCTTTTTAGTTAGGACTTCTGGGAGAATCTAGGCAGGCTTTACTTGTAAAAATAAGCATATGGGTATTACCATTTAGCGAGATACATTTGTTAAAAAGTCAAGCACTATGAAGACACGTTTGATGCAGCATTTAGTTAGCGCTTCTGACTACTGGACTAGCGGTCGCGGGTTCCAATCCCGCTAAGGCCAAATGTTTGTATGATGAGCATTTGAACCTAAGTCATGGGTGTATGTATTTAAGTATTTATGGGAGACGCCCCAGTAGTAATAGTCTTTTACTTCGCAGCCTTAGTAAATTCCTTGCTTTGAAACCAGACAATTGGCGAGTTGTCTGGCGCATGTTTATAATTTCTCAATCTTTTACAGAACTTTGAAATCAAGAATCTAATGGGCAGCTTACTAAACTTTCAACAGAACTTACTATTCTTTAGCTTTCAAAAAAAAACTTCATGTAAAATAAACCCTGTATTTAATAATTTATTACGCAGGTTTAGCACGGAAGATGTTTGCGTATCCAGAGCCAAAACGAATCATCGTAATAGGCAGGTATTTTAAGAATTTATCGCAAGTATCAAGAAAATGCTCCGAAGACAAACGGTGCATTAGACTTTTATAGTCGGTTTTTAAATATTCGATAGAATCTCGTAAAACGTAAATTGGAAAAGTGCGGTCTTATTGAAAGAACTAGATTTGATGAAAGAGCTTAGGGTAAATATGATTTAAAGAGCAAACGTAAAAACCGAATTCAATTACGCCGCAGTTTCAAGTTCGCTTTAAAAGAGGAACGCCAAAGGGGATCAATCTATCACTTATTTTTTTAGCTATAGTAGGTTTAATTTTATCACAAAGCTGGTTACATTTATTTTCGATCTCCTAAAAATGTATTTATAGGTTTGTGAACAATACAATATAAAATAGACTGAGCGATTTTGCGCCCCTAATGCCAGTTCGTTCGATTTGCATGTTTCTATGTAAATAAAGAAATGAATTGAATTGAATTGAATGCGAAGTGTATGTACCAACTATAGGAAACGCAAAGACTCGCGGTAGTCCGAGCAATAAAACGTGCACAAAAAAAGCGCACATCATTCTCTTTTGCACTTTCATTGTATATCGACAACAATAAGTTTGAATATTGAGTTTTGTATGCATTTCGTATTATTGATAGTCCATTAATGTGCACGTGTGCATCCGTATTAAAAAGTAATTTATGACACAGACCGCAAGTCTTTGAGTTTATTATAGCATGAAAGCTAGCACTGACCTGTAGCTGGCGAAGGCGCGGGGGTGCCGCGGGGGGAAGCAGGCCGCGGGCACGAAAGAGCGCGGCGTGTGCGCCACCTCCGGGCTGCCCGGCTCCTCCCATCGCCACTCGTTGTCCGACGCGCCGTTTTCCTAAGAGCAAAGAAGAAAGTTAATAACAGATTCAATACCTTCACCAGATTCGAAGTCTAAACGTACTTTATTTAATGGGGCTCTTGATTGTCAGCACTGCTAATTCCAGCTGTCTATAGCTTTTGTTTTTGTCATTATAACAAAAGCTTCAGTATCTAAGGCCTCAGATATACGCGAATGTAAATCTGAATTGGCGCCCAACGTGTAGCTATTTAATGCACAAATGAACGACTCCTTTCACAGATTTTTTTCAAACAATCTGTAAATATTTAAACGATCAGAAGAAACAAATATCAATCACGAAAACTTCCGTCAACCAAATTGGCGCCCAACGTGTTAGCAAATATTATGGGTGGTCCGCAATGGATATGAATAAAACCATTTAAAAGGTCATACTGCCCCAGCCAAAAACTTACTCGAAATTCAGTGTTAATGATCGCAATGTGGCGTTTAAAAAAAACATTATTTTATACAACAATATTTCTGACACATTTAAAATCTCCGAAACAGCACGATATGGTAATATGCGCTAGCTTAACCAAGAGAACAAAGATCGTAATGTAGTCTACTATTTCAAAACTACGCATCCGGAATCGTGAAGATTCACTGCGCATACCCGGGAAGCGCTGTAAAATAGCGGGAAATAGTTTATCTAGAGCTACTTGAAAAATCTCCGCTCATAACAGTATCAATATTTGATTTGGCAAGACTCGCGGCGACCGGCGCGGATAATCGACCCTTCAAACATATCGACAACGCTTACATGGCCCGAACAGAACGTATCCGAAAGCCAAGAGGCATGAAAAGTACGCCAAGTTTGTGTGCGACACATTGCCAATGGGTTCCGTAGCCAGAACCAATTCAAACTGGAGTTATGATTTCTAGACTTAAATGGATTGGCATACACATTTGACCGACAATTTAGGTAGATATCTCCGTAACCGTTAGCGTACCTATATATTTATATACCTATTTATTTAAAGTATCGCAGGAGAAGTACATACAATTGTAGCTTCGATACTAAAGATAGCCATTTATTATTTTTATTACGACCACCAGGCCTTTGAAATATGAAGACAAAATATACATGTGAATTACCTGTCGAAAAAAAGCAAGATATACAACCGGGCATAAAAGAGTTAAAATACGCCACGGATCCCTAAAAATCTATGCATCTGTATCCAAGATAGTTTTCCAGCTCGCGGGGCGCGCGATTAAGGCAGACAGTACATGCAGCCTTGGCATGGGCCTACACAAATAATATTAAATTGCCAGGCGGATGCCAATAGCCGGCAATACGCGGCCAAGCGCCTGCCAAGTGTGCGATTGCATACTTATTCTATACAATGTTAGGATTTCGGGATCTCTCAACTTAAAGGGTCGCTTGGCAAGAAAAGACGTCGCGTTTATTTATTACGGCCATTAATATGGCAATATTTTTTAAAGTTAATTCTAAGAAAGATTTATGGGGAAGGGGCGAAGTGCAATAATTGAGACAGCAATCGCAGTCTTGCGTTGGCTTTATAGTTTTTTGTCTAGAACCAATAAAATATGCAACCGAAACAAATTTCAAGCCATGGCTTATAAATAATCTTCAAAATAAGGTTTAGCAAATTGCTAGTATAGCATAGTAAGTGGGCAGTCAAGGTTATCAAAATATTGAACAGTAACAAAATCTGTAGTAAACAGAATAGTGATTATGAACCAATAAACAAAACCTATCTTTTTTTTGCTTTGCGATGCAGCGTGTAGGAAAAAAGTATATTCTGGATCCAAAAGCAGAAGTTACGAGTTAACAGCTTTAAACTTGACGAACCTAGCCCGGCTAATCTACCCCTACATTGCATCGCAAAGCCTACCCCAAACACCTTTTACGAACGACCGCGAACAAAAACCTAACAAAACCATTCTAACATCCCCAACAGTGCACATGGTTAAACTAACATCCCCGAGTGCAGCTAATGCAAACGCACTGGAGCGACAATAGCGGCCAACATTTGGCACGGCGCGCGTATTACCGTTGGCACCCGCAACCCATCACCGGATGTCGTATGCTACGTTATGAACGGACAATAAAACCTTACAGGGTGCTTAAGTTTTGATTTACATTTGCTTTTTTTTCTTGAAGCGCTAGTTGGCAACCAACGTGTTAATAAATGGACATAGCAAAACTCGTAGGTAGTACGAAATATATACTCTTATGTATAAAAAAAACTACCATAGGATCCAATTTTTCGTATTTATAAGCAACACTTATCACAATTTATCCTCATTGCAATAAACTTCTGTGACACAAGTAGTAGATTTTGTAAAGTCTTCGTTGTTTACGGAAAGTAAACATTTAAAAACTTTTGCATACTTTAGTTACTAAAATACTACCCCACACGAGTTTTATATCCCATTTCCAAATGCCAATACACTACAAAGCAATTTACGGAAAAGCCAAACAAAAAAGCAAGTATCCCAATAAAAACGTTACATTAAACAAAACAGACAACGTTAAATTAAATTACACCAAAACTACAAATTCGATGGCCAGTGGACTAGAGACAAATATAGTTAATCTTAATGCAATGGGGATTTTCTTAGGAAACCAGCCAATAGTTGCGGGTAATGTAAAACAATTGAATGCGGAAACCGGCACTTACGGTATTAAAATTTACTACGAAAATAGTTTTAGAAACATTTTCGAAGCTAAGAAAAATTTGGCGCCCAACATGTTGAAAATAGAAATCTTACGAATTCCGTTCAAAAGATTTCAGTTATGCTATGTGCAATGAAATGTTAAGAGGAAATGGTTCGAGATTTAAATCTCGTTCAAACTACCTAGTTGCATTAATAGTACGCCTGCATACATTCATATACCTTATTAATTAGTAGCAACTGGCGAAAGATAAAAATATAACTAAATTAGCTAATTATCTACCCGAAAAACTTATGACGAAGAAGAACCCGCGCAGAGTGTCGACTTTCTACACCCTGACCCGGCCGATAGTACAGTAGGCTTCCCATTTCCTAATCCATATGGAGAAGTATTAAGTGCGCAGTTTACGACTCCGTATTCATACAAATTCGAAGCCGAAGAAACTAACGACCGATAAAAAGTCTACACTGCGGTTTGAGTATAAATATTCTTTGCTGCGCGGAGTCTTAATGTTAATGTTGTTGCATCAAATTCTATATTCAACAAAGAAAGAGTCAAAATCCATCGTGTAGTTCGAATACTGAAAATAGGAAAATACGAAAACTAACACCATTTTGAGCTAATAGATACCTAAACAGCAACGTCAAAACTGAGTAAAACATTTTGAAAATCGTAGGCTTCGTATTTCGGCACTAGGTATAGTTATGTAAAAGCGGGATCCCCTTGCGTAAATTTTCTTATTTTCAAACGAACACTTAAGAACGAGATTGGTAGTCTTATGTTGAACGTAAAAGTTACACTGCAAGCAAGTAAAAAATTACGGTGCTTAAAGTCCACGTACCTACAAAATACGAAGAAACTAAAATGAACAGATCTAATTTGATTACAATTTTAATAGGGTCCATTTCGAAAAAAGAACTCACGCGGCGAATTCGGCGGCAAAAAGAACGCTAACAAACCTATGCACACTCAAAATGTGTACACCTAGCAAAACGATACTACTACGAACGATATAAAAAATTTAGGTACTCACATTGTTCGGGCGGTGGTTGTTTCCCGGAGACTGCGCCGGCTCCGCGAGATGCGTGCTAAGCCCGTAGAAGTCTTCCAACAACCGCCGGCTGTCGCCGGGGCCGCCGCCTCCGCGGCTGTTGTCCTGGTACAAAGAAATATGTTGAAATACGAACTAAATAAATGCATACATTTTGTTAAAAAATTAGAAGAGAATGAGGGTAGATGTTCGACAAAAATAGCAAAAATCAAAATATGTTACAATACTAACAAAACGCATTAAAAAAGTTTTGGAAGAAGGTGCAATAATGTGGGTAGATATTGGAAATAAAAATAGCTTCAATCAAAACACGTTACAATAGCATAAAAGTTTTGGACGAAAAAATTACGAATATGACGGTAGACGTCCGATATAAAAGTTGGCGTCGTAAAGCCTAAAAGAATACGATAATTTTCGATAGAAATAATTAAAATGCAGCGATTAGACGAGTTTGATAAAACAAGTGAAAATGCTAATAAAAAGGGACCTACACGAAAATGTCCTTGTATTAGAACTGCAAAGAATCTTAAAAATAATCTTCCAGAACTTCAACACATGTAACATTTCAAAGAAAATGAGGGTAGGTATTGTTAAATAAGAAAATCGTCAGGATGGTTTAGGCTTACGAAAGTTTTATGTAGAAAAATCACACGTTTCTAGGCGTAGAAACGGTCTGCGTAATATCGAAGTGATTTTTGAACGAGATTTTTGTGAAGAGGGTAATTTTAAATTTGGTACTTATAAGGAAAACTCGACGCGCGATAGATTCTCTGGCAAACAAAGCAAAACTAAACACCCGTTTACGTAAACCATCAAAAATCCACTTACCTGATGCAAGAGCGGCATAGGTGCCGCAAAAGTTTTCAAAGTTTCGTGTAGTCTCGACGCTCGGCCAGAGTAACCGCTTGACTGTTCGCGCGGCGACGGCGCAAAAACGACTGAGCTCGGTACTGTGCGCCACAAAGCACGAAGCCGAGCCTACCCCCTCCCTTCGTCCCTCCCATTCCACCCACCGGAACTGCACAAGTAATTTCACTACTCTTTACATTTTAAAAAATCAAGATGAATTTATTTAATTTATTTTTGAGTTTCTAAATCATTTGTAGCCAATTAAATGATTTTTGAAAATAAACTCATATGTTTTAACACACTGAACGTGTGCCAAAAAAGTTTTCAAAAACTTTATTTGCAAACCGGAAACACGTGGTGACTACCGACGCCGCACTTTTCGCATGCGCGTCGGTTGTCACGTGTTTCCACCCAATGAGAAAAGTTTTGCAAAGTAATTCTAGAGCGGAAACGGAAAGTCAAGTGCGTATTTGATTTATTTTAGATTATTTTTTCTATACGTGTAATTTTTTATACTTCTCATGTTTCTATAAAATTGGGTTATGTTTTCATCAATGCTATACAATTTATGAATGAAACAAAACAAACAGTAAATAAAAATAGGTTTTAAATTGAAAAGACAAAAGTGTGATATTTTATTCAACAATTTATTTAATAGTTTACACATGCGTAGTAGTTTTATTTTATAACAAAATACCTCTCTAGCCAATTTATATAACAACATAACTACAAGATCTACACAACTATATATTCCTATTCTTCACAGAGTTGAAAACACCGAACTTTTCTATTAAATCAACAATCTAGCAGTAAGGCTACATAAACTTATCTCATAAATGTCATCATGAGCTTTACTTTTACATCAGCCCTATTTCCAAATAAGAAAGGTATTTATTACTTGTACGGTGTTCCATACAAGGAGTGTTGCACCGTACATTACTGCTACATCTACAGCTTGAAACTTTTGCTTATTAGAGGACAGATATTGTTATTTCTGTATTAGTTTATCCATTGATATTGACTGAGATTGACGGGTACAGAATACGATATGGCGTTAAAAGGTTTTGTACATGGTTGTGCAGTAAAGTATAAATAAACAATATAATCTTATTGGCATACTCTAACTAAAGAAAAAAGTTCTATTAATAGATTTACCTATACATTACACATAGACGTGCCATTTTCTCTGAATGGCATAATTAGGTAGACAATGGTGTTATTTTTGTAATGCATGGTATGCGTAGGCATTTGGTAGGGAATACATTTTTGTAATAAGTTGGTAAATAAATAAGATAAAATATAGTTGTGTAGTTATTTTTAAATCAAAATCTATATATTTTATAATCACTATTGTCTTACAGTATCTTGGCAGTGTATGTACATTATTGATTATTTCTAATACTTAGTATTTTTAAATTAATAATTTGGTGAACAAAAATGCAGTAGTAATATACATTCTATTCGGTTTAAACCAAGATAATTTTCTAATACCCAATTGTTGTCTGGAAGAAATCGCTTAAAGGGTTAAGAACACCTACATTGTACATTTTATTTTTAACGAATTTTTAAATATTCTATGTGATATGCCATAAGAGTTATCTTATCTTATAAATATCAGGGGTTCATTATGGGCCTTTAATAAGTCCAAGCAGTACTTTATAACATGTTTTGTTTTAAAAATCTATATGACCGCAAAAAAGCTTACATCATCGCATTTTTGCAAGTATAGATCATATAGTCAGCATTAAAATAAGTGTAAGAAACGAATTTCCTATAAAGAAAGAACATAAAATTAATAAATTACTCTTTATGACATTGGCATTACTAAAAATCAAGGCATAGGTAAATTTTACCTGATTTGTTTAGGGGTCACGATTGGCGCGTTTTTATCTTACGTGTATTGAAGCAGTAATTGAATTTCATGAGAAAGATTTCTCCGCCTCGATTTACAGTTCGTAGTATATTTCAGCAGATTGTCGCCAGGGCAACAGCAGTCTCTGAAATCACTTCAATTATATAAAGAATAGGTTTGAGTTTGCCAATTATTCGTGTGTTTTTAGTTGAAACAGAGACAAAGCTTTTCTGACTCTTTTCTGATGACCGTACATAGAGAAGTATTAAGCCTCTGGTATTTTTGGCAGTCACTTTTACCAGCTTTATGAGTAGTGGTAAATAAGGGTGTCAAAACTGAAAACTGTTTCGCAGATTTCATCGACGCCGGTAGACACCCCTGGCATTTATATTTATACTAGCTTTTGCCCGCGACTTCGTTCGCGTGGACTTCAGGTTCGTCCCGTCTAGTAGCGCAAAAAATGTGTTTTTTTACGACCTCACATTAGAAACCTCAAAAGCCTATATGTTATTCTGATGTATAAGCTATATTGTGGTAAAGTTTCATTCAAATCCATTCAGTAGTTTTTACGTGAAAGAGTAACAAACATCCATACATCCATACATCCATACATCCATACTTACAAACTTTCGCCTTTATAATAGTAGTAGGATTGCTCGTATGGGTCTTAACTTTTTTCTCTTTGAGCACATGCTGTAGCGTTCCCTCTTCTTCCATGGGCTTTCTACTACTATAAACGTAGTAAAGCGCCAGAGCTGTATTTTTGTTCGTCTATTACCTTCTTCGTTTATCCATTCTGAGATTGTTTTTTTTTTCAGTTTCTGCTTGCAGCCATGTACTTATTTAAGCCTGCGGTATTGACAGTATTGGTTTCAGGCCATATACTGTTCTCGCGGTGCCCCTTTTGGCGAGTTCATAGGCCGCATCGTTGATAAGCGAGTCGCTGTGGTTTTTGATCCGTTCTTTCTTCTTGCTGTGGATCAGAGACTTAAGAGTGCATTCTGGTGGTCTAGCATAAAAGTAGAAGTTATGGTGTCTTATCAAGCTCGGAGTACGGATACACGGTCCGAGAGCCTCAATTTTATACCCCTGCTGCTAGTGACGCGGCATCCGTAGCAGCAAGCTTGAGCTGGACAGCTTGCTGGCTTGAAAGAATTATGTCCTGTGTCTCGTGCTTTATGAATTTTAGTCTTGCAGTCCGAACAGCGGCGCGCGTATGAAGCCCTGCGGCTTGTCGCGCGGCGGCGGCGGCAGCAGGCCCCGCTCGTCGGCGAAGGCGCGCGGCAGCCGCAGCACCCAGTACGCCGAGCCCGACAGCTTGCTGGCCGGGGACCCGGCGGGTAAGGGCGTGAAGATCGGCCCGCCCGGGACCGGTTGGATCTGGAATTGAGAGGGGTTAAGGTTTAAGTTCATTGTTTATGTAA
>OY757258.1:1558030-1592202 GCA_963584085.1 Pyrausta aurata | reverse complement strand
CAATCGAGAGTATGTCGAGCAGGGAGATATACCTTATACTCAGAATATCCGAGAGGTATTCCTTGATGTCATACAGGTACATGCACCGGCCTCGGAACTCCAGTGTGAAGAGGTGGAGGAAATGTATGGAGACGTAAGTAAAGCAATACATACTTCCATAATCTATTTCACTATTGTTATAGGGGACTTCAACGCAAATAACGAAGGAGGATAAGTGAAAGTGGGTCCTTTTGGATGTGGTCAAATGAACGCCACGGGACATAGGCTGGCCGACTTCTGAGTTTGAGGAAACTAAACGGTGAGGTCGAAGTTTTTTAGGCCTGGCCGTAAAAATTGACGTTTGGGCGCTATGATACCACAGACAGATACACAAATACACAGACAGACACGTTAAACTTTTATGAGTTTTATCACTCTGCTCTTTATTTTTTATTTTATTTTTTTAGTTTATTTTATCAAAAGTAACACTACATATTTATATGCGATATTCTGCCAAACTGTGTAACAGTTTGTCGGCAGAGCTCTCGTGGACATCGTATTACTTACAATATAATTATTTAATTATTAAGTATTTAGTTAAGCTATGATTAGGTTTAGGTTATAGTTTTAGGTTAGACTTACAAGTTAACTTACGATTTACACTCACAGTACACTCTAACGGCCTGTTTCACAATGTCCCAATAAATTCTAGTCAGCGTCATCCATTTAGACTTAATTAATCTAAATCAAAATTAAATGAATCGTACGAAATGAAGTTTCATATTTTAATTGAGTTAAACGCTTATTTGTCGATGGTGATACAGGCCCTTACATTATTAACATTATTGTTAACAACAACAGTTTAGCAAAGGTAGGTTTACAATCTAAGTACACGAAAACAATAACTCATATAGTAAGAGGTTCCGTAATGCAGTGACATCAACAGGTGAAGCTCGGCTCACGGGCATAATGACAGGTAATGTTTTTTTAACATTGTTTTTAAATGGTTTTTACTCATTACATTTTTTGCGTATTGACACGGCAACTCGTTTAGATAAGTAGGGGTTAACCATTGTCTGTCACGCCTGCCGTAGTAATTTGTTACGTTAGGAACCGCATATTTAGGCTTCTTTGACATACGAGTTGGGTACGTATGGACCCTTTCTTTTATGTGTTCGCTATTATTATACTGTTCAATTAATATAGTTTGTTTTACTTTCATATCTATTGGTATTATATTACAGATTTTAAACAATTTATCGTACTCTTTATTAAGTGATTTCTTAACATTCTCATCTACTAATAATTTTAGCAGTCTAATTTGTATATTTTTGACTTTATTTAGGTATGTAGGAAATGTGAGACCATACGCACCCAGCCCGTATGACATAATTGAGTCTGCTAGTGCATAGTATAATACATACATGACACCCCTAGAAGTAATATATTTTAACTGCTGAAGCTTTCCCAGAACTGAACGTAATTTGTTACACACTGAGTTTACATGTAAATTCCAACTAAAGTTTTTCTCAACCGTTAATCCTAAATATTTATAACTATACACAATTTCCAATTTTGCGCAAGTACAACCAATTTTATTATTATGTAAACAGTCGTATGAATGGCCTTTTAGTTCAATATTTATTTCTTTGTTTTTATTGTAGGGAGATACTATTGGCATACATTTAGTTTTGTTTGTATTTATAATTATCCCGTTATCATGGGCCCATCGAACTACGTTATCGAAGTCTTCTTGCATTACCTGTTGTATCTTATTTTGATCTGTGTCGCTGTATACAATACATGTGTCATCCGCATACATATACGTTGTGCATTTTTTGATGACATTTGGCATGCTGTTGACATGCATTATATACCCTACGGGTCCGTACACCGAGCCAGTAGGTACACCAAACTTAATGTCACCCGGTGTGCTTTCTGCGCCACATATGCGGACTTTAAGCTGTCTACTTGCTAAATAATCCCTAAACCATTCAATAACAGGCCCCCTCACCCCGCACTCCTGCATAGACTGCAATAAGGCACCGTGCTCAAGAGTATCGAACGCTTTCTTGAAGTCTATGAATATCGCGTATACAATTTTTCTCTCATTTAAAGAGCTATTGATCGTATCAACAAATTTAGAAAGAACCGTCGCTGTGCTTCTATTAGGTCGGAAACCGTGTTGGGAGTCATTAATGATTTTATTGCTCTCCATGAATTTCGTTATTTGACCTACTAATATTTTCTCTAAAATTTTATTTATAATGTTTAATATAGCAATTGGTCTGTAGTTGGTATACTCTGTGTGGGAGCCTTGCTTAAAAATTGGTCTGATAATTGCTAACTTAAGTTCACTAGGGTAGATACCTCTTGCTATACTTAAATTAATGAAATGTGCAATTACGGGTGAAATTTTATTTTTAATTACTTTTATATCCCTCATTCTAATACCATCCGAGCCCGGCGCCTTACCACAGTCCATGCTGTCTATTATTTTTATTACATTGTCTGCAGACACTTTCTGATACCTGAAACTAACATCACTTTCTGTCACATAGGTTGATCGTTCTAAAAATATCCTCTGACAATTATGCTGACTTTTTATTTCTTCTATTTCTTTGGTAAAAGCATAGAAAGTAGTATAGTATAGAATGACAAACGCGGATTTTCAGCGTAACCAAAAAGTTACTTTACATGTGTGCGTTCAATAGTGATGTGTATCTTATGGTGGTCCAAGTTTTATCGACGAGGTTACGATAAATCATGTAAATTGAAACAAAAATAATTAAATTAATGCACTTTTAATTACATAATACTTTTTATTTGATAAACAAGACAACCTCATTTTTGTTAAATTACATATTTATTTATTTATGTATGAAGACTTGCTAGAAGCACTTATACACGTTCCAACATAGACCTTACCACAGCACAGCTTCGGGACAGTTGTGTGGGCCAGTGCTGAGAAGAAGCTGTGCAAGAATTACGGTTACCTAAAAAAAACAGTCAAAAAATTTATCGATACTGATGACGTCATCATTTAGTCAAGCCCTAGTGTAAAGAAACGGTTTCTTATTTTACTGAAAATACCTGAATTAATCTATTGGAAACTTTGATAAATGGCTGCAAATCACAAAGAAAGTCCTAAATTTACGGTACAATTTGGCATCGGAGTCGATTTCACTCACAAATTTTATAAAATTTGGAATTAAAATTTTTATCAATGATTCATATTTACTGGTGGAAAGTATGATTTTCGGGATTGTATCTTCGGCGCACTTCACAGTTGCTGAAAGCACAAGTCATTTCATCTGAAATTGTTATACAAAACTTAAATTATAATTATATTCATTCATAATTTTTTTTAAATTCCAACGACGGAAACTTGACGTATCCACTAAATCCATTATTTCTTAGAAAACGGTCTCGCTGTCATAAGGTGTTTCGCTGTCAAATCCTATGGAATTTCACTAAGTAGCACGCTCTTTTTAAAGCGAAGATTTTTTTCTTTCTCTATGGGTAAAAGTATTGGAAAAACTCTCACAAACATCACCCTTATTTTTTGTCTTTAACATGTACCTTTCAATTACGCCATCCACCGATTGTTTGTTTCGCCCTAACCAATTATTAATAGTACCCCATATCTTCCGAAAATCCCCGTTACATGATTATCATAGGGAGATAACAAGCTAATTAAATCTGATGACGAAGTAGCAAACGCTTTTGAGGATTATTTCTGTAATATTCCTATAGAGACGACTAAACAGTTGAGTTCTTGCTCACTTCAGGCGAAATCATTACTAGCTTCGAGTGTTGATAGGTGCGAATCCTCATTTTAATTTAGACATATTGGTTCTTTAGACATCATAAAAACATTTAAAGAACTAAAACAAAAGAAAACAGAAGATAAATCGGGTATATCAATAGACACAATAAAACCCATTATACCTCTAATAGCTCCTTACTTGTCTTATATCTTTAATGAATGTATTGATCAAAATCAGTTTCCAAATTGATTGAAACATAGTTAGGTTTAACCTTTATTTAAATCAGGAGACAAAAGTGACCCCAGCAATTTTAGGCCAATTTCAATATTACCCACATTAAGTTAAATTTTTGAAAAACTCATTTTTAATCAATTACTTTCCCATTTTAAACTTAATAATTTACTACACGAAATAGTTTGGGTTCTCTAAAGGTAGAAATACAACTGATGCTGGAGTAGCACTCATCAGACACATTCTTGATGCATATGCAAACATGATGCTGTAGGTGTATTCTGTGATTTATCAAATCGACCGATATTTTAGTTACTTCCACAGTATTATGTGTTACGGACTTCTCTTGTGGTACAGACTACAGACATTGATACCATATTTATTTTGCAGAAAAGAGCCATTCGTGCTTTTATAAACTTAGTCCTCGTGACTCCCTGAGAGAGGTCTTAAAGAAAATCAACATATTAACTGTGGCTTCTCAATAAATGTTTGACAATATAATGTACATTCGTAAAAATTTAGATAATTTCATGAAGATAAGCGACATTCACTTATATAACACAAGAAATAAAAACAAGCTTGTCGTTCCTTCAGATACTACCTACAGATAACTTCAGATTAGTTAAAACTAGTAATTCGTTTATGGAAAATTGTATAAAATTCTTTAATAATATACCACACAATCTTGTGGAATTGCCGGTTGATAAATTTAAGAAACACGTTAAAAACACGCTTATGTCTAAAGGGTATTTATTATAAGGTTCTAGACTATCTAAACGACACGAATGTGTGGTCCGTCCAGCCTGCACCGACTGATGTACTTACCTATGATGATTTTGATTTTACGGCAGCTAGTGGTGACTGAGTTTGTTCCGGCGTTTCATCTCAGCATTTGCCTAAAGGTCTGTGTTCTGTCTCGAAGCGCTGGTAGGGCCCAAAAGATAAGGAGACATGTTCCGCACATTTTTTATTTGACGTTCATAAGTGTCATTTCATGACCTTAATTGGAGAAAAGAAAACGAGTTTACCTGTGACCCCTGGGACACTCGTACTCAAAACCGATGAATATCTTGACAGTGAGGTGATGCGATTGCGCCTTGCCACGGCCGCGCGATGCGCCCACGCGGAACAGACTCGCTTGCTCCATACTGGAATAGATATAAGATTAATATGTTAGTTCGCGCGTTTTAAGTTTGCTTCCGTCCCCTCCCGTCGCGTCGCAGTTTTGTTTGCTCTTGACTCCAGACCAAGCCAAGTGCGACTAAGTCGGTGACAAAGATGGAACGAGCTCGCCCAGAAGAAGCCTGTTCACTCTAACTTTAAAAAGATTCGGATTGTAGTCACTAGGAAACACCGACGCCGGCAGCGAGTTCCACTCCTTTTCCGTGCGCATTATAAATGTTGATGAGAAGCGCTTAGTTCTAAATAGCGGGATATCGACAAGGTAAGTATGGTATCCCGTGGTACGCCTTGACGAACGATGGAAAAAGGGGTCTGGTGGGATGGGCTCATGGAGCTCCTTCGCAAACTCTCCGAAGTAAAGCCTGTAAAATACGCATATATGCCTTTACAGCCTACATTCCGGATAAATAAGGTATCATCCAACATATTTTTTTAAAATTGGTTTTGTAATTCCTGATATAAGCGTATATGTTTTTCAGCAAATATTGGGACACTAAACAGCTTCCTCGGAACCATAATAGAGAATAGAAGGAACAGGGAAGAGAGGAATACCAAGAATACGCTATATGCATCAAATAAAACAAAAGTTAAATGTCGTATCAAGAGATCAAGAGGATGGTGGAAGAACGTAAAGAATGGAAAAAACTCCACTGACAAGACGATAGATAAATTTGATGGTAAAAAAGTAAAGTTAGCGTATAAGCATCCCATTGCTGGGCAAAGGTCTTACCTTAAATATGAGGTAGTATGAGCCATACTCCACCAGCGGGCTCAGTGAGGATTGGCGGAGGGGTGTTTGCAAGGCAAGCGACCAACCTTGCTGTCAGATTTTATCAAGCCGCCCATAGGGCCTCTGACTAGGCTTACCGATTAATATCAACCGATATTAATCGGGACCAACTGCTCAGCGTGCCTTCCGAAGCACGGAGATGCTCGTGATATACGTCACTTATATGGTCGGAATGGTCACCCATCCAAACAGCGACCGCGCCGTAAGTTGCTTAACTTCGGTATTACTACCAAAGCGCTGGCACCACTGCGCTACGAGCATCTCTCTCACCCTCAATTTGATGGTGATGATGATGTTTTTCAGTTTGGCTAACAGCTCCACCTTACAAAATCCACTCACCGCACGAGCGCGTCCCAGGGCAGCAGGTAGTTGGTGTGCGGCAGGAAGCCGGGCTGCAGCGCCTCGGGCAGCCCCGCGCTGTGCGAGTACAGCGACGAGGGCCCGAGGCACAGCAGGCTGAAGGAGGGGAAGGCGGGCAGCAGGCCGGCCGGGCTCAGCGTGTGCAGCATGCCGGGCAGGTACTCCGTTGTAGACGGCTGGCGGGTCATCACTTTGTCTGGAAATTATGAAATAAACTGTTTAACGCTCAGGGATGGATAGGCCGCCGGCGGTCGCGTTGACAAAATAATGGTGCCGATATAAAATTCGTGAGGTTTTTATATGGTGGGGTTTTAGCAGTCATCATATAGCAGTGATTTTGTTTTTATTGTTACAAAAATTACCTTTCTCGTGAAATTGACAGCGGTTTGAGTCTCGCGTACGGGCTCGTATTTGGTGTCATTTTAAAGAAATGGGTGTGTGTGACTAATACATTAAAAAGACTCTATCAAATGACTTCAGTTTTTAATTTCCGAAAGGATAAAGGACTTTTTTACCTTATAATTCTTTAACATAATGTAAAATTTTATTTGTATTATTGTGATTTAATTTTTTTTCAATGTTAAATTAATCATGTTTTGTTTTTATAATTCTAATTTAATTTGTATTTTTTTATTTCAATTCTAATGTTTATTTATTTGCCATAATCGATCTCATTTCTGTATTATATTTATTAATTGTATTAATCAAGTTGTGGACACTGTTTATAGGTGACCGTACAGCCTTTTGTTTTAACATAATATTTTAAACATGCATTGATTGTGATTCTGTTTGTGTTTCTGAAATCAAAAAATAAATAAACCTACGAATATTACTTAAAATAAGCTTTAATGTTACTTACCTGAGGTAGAATCTCCTCTGACAGGCACCACGTACTTATCCGAGGCAGGGGAAGCATCATCATCGTCCCTCGCAGACCCAGGAGACAAGGCGTCGGCCACAGACCACGCCCCGTCCCCGTCATCACCCACGTCGGCCTCGGCATCGCATTCGCCTTGCGACTCGCGCGCTGCGGGCTCGCCTGCTTCTTGGCTTGACGCGCCTTTTACTGACGCCGCTCTGAAATAAAGAAAAAATAAACGATGAATGTAAAGTTGATTTCAAAAAGCTTGTTTATAGGTAAACTGTGTTCAGAATCACAAGTCTGTAAATGTAAACAAACATGGCGGCTTGAATACCATAAATTAGACAATTTATAGTGCTGGAAAAAAGTAGAGCATCTTTTTAGATAAACTCAGATATGTTAGTAGGATGTAATAGTAGGAGGGAGGCATCAAAAAGTATTCGTAAAAGAAGTAGAAGCTGAAGTTGTATCTACCTGTAGGTGGGCGTGGAGGGCTGGAAGACCGGGAACTCGATGGCCTGCAGCGTGGGGCAGACGCCGCACTCGGCTGCGGCTTGCTTGTAGAAGCTGTAGTTGGCGCGCTTCACCGTGTAGGGGTCTTCGCGCGAACATTTAGTTCTTCCGCAGTTGCACGCGCTTATGTACCGGACGCCTGACGAGTGCTCTTTCGTGTTGTCGCTGTGGGTCGGAGATTTAATAAGTGAACATCAAATAAGGATATACAATAGCTTAGATTGGTACTGATCGATTTAAGAATTTAACGAATGTCGTTCAACCCAAAGCGTACACAAATATCACAAAAATGAGAGGGGAGTAAAGTATAAAGGTGTTCCTTTTGATGTTACATAAGTCTAATTAAAAAAAAAATTCAAATAAAATTAGCAAAATCAATATGTATATAACAAAACAACTTAAAGACAACAGAAGAGAGCTTTCAACGATTCTCCATTTTGTGCGGCTTATAATCTCTAGTGTTAAATCCGATGAATAATTACTTCGACTGTCACAGAGTCACGTTTGCTTTTTCCAAGTGCAAGGACATACAAGGTGCACTAATGCTTCGTTATGTCGTATGTACTCACTGCTCGGGCAGGATGCAGGGGTGCGCGGTGAGCGAGGGCGCCTCGCAGAGACAGCGCGCGCGGTGCGCCTGCGCACACGCCGCCACGAGGCGGGAGCGCGCGCCCTGAGCAAGCGGGCCGCGCGCCATGGACTCCAACACGCCTAGGGCTACGCTCACCTGTCGCAATATTATGTTAATAAGTTATATATCCTAGAGGTTTCGAAAATAATGAGTGCTTTGATAGACGAATGACATTATGCGGCTACAGCTACTAATGTTCCACGGTGTATTTTGACGGCATATCGACGGGGCATAGACGTAGCCAGCTCTTCCTCAGCAGATGCCATAAATTACGTCTACGAGTAAGTTTGTAAGATCAGAACACTTTGAAACTTAATAGAAAGAAATCAATCACTTATTTTAGATCAACCAGATAATGTTTATTTATTAGAGTTATTAAATTATTTTACGAAATAAATATCTACGTACCTTGTGAGCATGATGTTGTGTAGAATAATGTGACGGTAAACCTTCAGCGTATGACGCTTGGGCAATCGGCAAAACCTGAAAACAAAAATGAAATCATATTGGTAATGTATTAAGCTGATACTGATAAGTCATAAAAATACCGCTAAATACAAATAAGACATAGCTCTGGCAGGTAAAAGCAAGGCCGCGATAAAAAATATGTGGTTGAGTTCTCTTAATAAAAAAGATAAAAAAAGATAAATGCTTTCATTTCAGACGAACTACGTCCATCTCAAGTCATTATCGTAAATTTGATAACGCCAATCTTCCTTTACTTTAGCACACCTCGCCTATGAGACCTCACCCCTTTCACTGTTTTTATGTTATGGCGAATGCTGTGTATGTCTATAATTAGTGTAATGTACTAGAACTAAACTGTGTCTTAATCTATGTAAGTGCTGTGTACTTTATACTGTTGATGTACCTTATTAAATAAATAAAAAAATAAATAAAAAATAAGACCCCAGTCGCTAGTACCTTCAATAAGCGCCCCGCTCGAATTTCAGCGTTTCCGCCAAGTACAGAGAACTTGAACCTCAAATTTAGATCCTAAAGATATATAGCAATATGGCGTTGTTTACCTTAGCACACCTCGCCTGTGAGAAACGGACGTCCGTCGCTAGGGCGTCGAACAGCGCCCCGCTGGGGTCCTGGTCTTCGTTCTCGTCCTTCGGAGCCTCCACCAGGTACAGGGGAGTTAACGCTTGAGCGGCGGCGCGCCAGGACGTGGCGCTGGGCAGCTGAAAGGTTAAATAGTAGCTTCAAAATTTGAAATTACTATTTAGATAGGACTAGGTACAACAATTTTTTTGGTTGTTCTATTCAGATGCTATTGCTATTTAGATAAGACTATAGTTTAGTTAATATGTTAACGTTTTACTATTAGTAAAAATTGGGTTCTAAAAGTAATTGGTACAACCAGTAGCGAGGTAACAAACAGTATATTAGTTAAAATAACTAAATAATAAAACTCACCTCAAAGAAAGAAGTGCTCATTGCATATTTTCCAACATTATCGTCGAATCCCTCTCCAAAAGCCAAGTCTATGTGTCCTTGCAAGAACTGCCTGAAGCTGGGCCGGTCGGGCGGGGCCGCGGGTTCGGTGCCGGCGCACAGAGCGACGAGGCCGCGAACTAGGGAGCTCACGTCGCGAGCGCTCGCCGTCTCGTCCGCGTTTATGTATACAAATTCCTCGTTTTTAGGGATCGCGAAGAGTGATTTGGCACTGTTGGCAAAAAAATGACATTTATTTATGAGTAATTTATAAAATAAATAAAAAATACACAGTTAACGGAATTTTTCACAGAGAAAGAGAGAGTCTATCAATTTCCGCTTTTAATAGTGAGTTAGGCCTTCTTTTGGAAACCATCACTACAGATAATTGCTAGACACAACAATAAATAATAATAATAATAATAATAAATATCCTTGGACATTTCACACAGCGCCATCTGGTCCCAAACTAAGCAAAGCTTGTACTATGGTAACCAGACAACGGTTATAAACATACTTAAATACTTTTTTTTTGTAAATACATACATATTATACATAGAAAACATAGAAAACACCCAGACCACTACAAACAGACATGTTCATGCACACAAATGTTTGTAATGTGCGGGGATCGAACCCGCGACAATAACAAACATGAATTGTTTTTTATAACAGGTTCATTTATAACTTACTTTACTTATGTTATTCTGTAATATTTATGGTTTATGGTGTGCAATAAATAATGTTTATTATTAAACTTATACTCATAGAATTAAAAACTAAAACAGTTATTATAAATGAAAAAACTACTGACCAAACATTTGTAATAATGCGAGCCTTCCTCAATATGAAGTAAAGCTGGTCCTCCACAGCGTGTTCCAGCCTCTTCAAGGCTGCAGGGACCCTCCTGAGAGGGGTTGGGGCTCTCCTGAAGTGGAACAGCAGGCGAGGGCAGCAAGACCTGCCATGAGTCTCCCAGGCTCCACCTAGCCCAAGGCTGGTGAATGCTGTTGATGTTTTTTGGGATAATTCATTTCTGCAATTTGAAAAACAACCATTGATTTCTGTATATTACATTTTTGTTACGGAAAATAAAAATAAAAAAACTACTAATCTGCCTATGATAACTTGAACCAAACATGCCTATTAAAGTCATGCATCAATTGTAATACTGTTTGTATTCCCGTAGTAAATAAATAAATAAATATTGGCACAGGTAGTGATTTGATTTTATTAAAAATATCTATTTTCCAATGCAAAATCTTATTATCTATAGCTCTATAACACATGAATGGGTCTGTAATTATAGTCCATTATTCAAATTCAGGCACAAACAAAGAAAAGTTATAGAATTAAAGATACCAATTACCTGAAGGCATCAATAGCTTTGAAAAGCTGCAGATATCCCAAATCAAAGACATGGGTGGGCGAAGAGAGCACCACTATGTGACAGAGATGGAAAAGCAGAGCCATGGTTCTGCACGACTCGGCGGCGAGTTCCCCCGACGCCACCAACCAGTGAGCGGCATCAGCATCTTTGTCTGTACTTTTAGAGTTCTCATCTAATTCTGCAGCCAGCTCTGCCAGCCGCTTCGTGTCTAGAAACGTGACTGCGTGGAGAATAAGCACGCCGCGGCGCTCGTCCCAGTGACATTCTATGCCGTTCTAGGAAGGAAAGGTTTCACATAGGTTAAAAAATAGCTCTTGAAGAATTTTAGGTTAGGATGGTTTATGTTCAACAGATGCTAATGAAATGATTAAATTGTTCTTTTAGGACATAAAAAGCAACGTAATAATATTATATAAATACCTCATCGGTAGACACAGTTGGCAAAAGTGGGGTTGTTTTGTTGGGATACCGGTACGGAGACTTCCCGATTACACCGACGACAACTATACGATCCTTTTTAGAAAACTCCGGGATCTCGTTTATTGAAAACACTTTCATGGTTATTTCATTACAAAACGATGAAAAAATCCACAAACACCACTCTAACTAAAAAAGCAACAACAACGCACGAACAGATGGAAAAAAAACATAAAAAACAGCTGGTCGATTTGACATTGACACATTTGACACCAACAAGACAAGACGCATCAACGAAGCAAGATGATGATGTTTTGATTTTCGTACAATAATTCAATGATATTATTAATGTTCTTGAAAATATCAAATGATTCTTAAAACAGCAGTATCTTTATAGAAATAACGATGTCTTACGTTTGTGAAATAATTATTATAAATAATAATATTTTTTGCTACTCGTGGTAATGGAATTATAAATGGTGGCATACTGCCATTCTACTCAGATGTCATAATCAGCTGGTTTGGTTTGTGTGGTCGCAAACTTTTCGATTTGCTAACCTTTCGAATTCAAGGCTGTAAAGAGATTGGAGAAAATGTAATAGTTATCAAACGCAAATCCGCGGTATCGCACGCGCCACGCGGCCACTGTGTCACCGCCGCGCTAATTCGCCCGATAAGCCGATAAGTTATCATCAGTGCAGAAAGTGCGCTTACTTTTGTGGTAGTGATAAGTTACACTTTTCGCCACAATGTCTTCGGCTATTGAAGATATTTGCGAGCTATTAGACAGTTACAATGGCAGGGATAAGGTATGCGGAAGCCATATGGCCTTGGTATTATTTCACATTTTTTGATAACTGTTTGTCACATAAGTTCAACAAAAGTTAAAGTAGCTTTTAACTCTCTAATTAATTCATTTTACATGAGTTTAGTTTCGTAAATTATTTTTTAATTGATGATTGTTCATCCTAACAATTACTTTCTCTTGTTACACTAATATATGTAATAAAACTAATTAATTTACAATGCTATATTTCAGGTTGTCAGACTGGCATGCTACGCGTTCAAGCTGTATGGCTGCGTGCATAACGACAAGGCCTGGCAGGCGGCGGGGTCCCGGCTGTCCGGCGCACGGCTGATTCTACGCCTCTTTGATGACATTCCCATGTTGAAACACACATACTCATATGGCCTGGGGAGGCATGTATGTATCTTGGATAGAAAACAATATGTATAAATAAGTAATAATTAGGTACTTAGACACCTGCAGAAATATGAATTCAGAATGAAAAGATTCCTTCTAATTCATGCTCATAAAGCCCTAGACTTATATGTATTATTATAACATAGAGGTATTGTTTGTAACATTGTTGATAGATTGTATGTAACATAGAGCTCATTCTCAAACACAGAATATTAGGATTTAGTTAAAGGGTTATAAAATATTGTTCAATACATATATTATTATTTAGTAGCTCTATAGTATTCCAAATGAACATTCCTTTCTCCCTGGCCCTCTCAAGTAGTTGATAGAAGTAATCATAATTTAGTAACAAAGACATTAGCTAGGTTAAATACAGTGCATAACCAAGACTACTCTTTAAACAAGAATTTGATAATCATCTCCCTCTGCAGAAAATTTATTCAATAATTTATGAGAATTTATTACCAAGCACTCTGTGTTATGTGTACACTGTGTTATGAAAGTGTTCATTATGAAAGCTGTTGGTTGTCATATTCAGCCTAAGAAGTGGTTAACCTATCAATATTTTTTTCTAGGAGTCTTCCACAATAGCAGCAATCCTGGGTGTGCTGGCCAACACAGTGGACCAAGCTTTCCTGCCGGTAGAGAAGGCTTGCTGGTTGCACGAGGTGGGCATCCTCAAGCTGAAGGCAGACACAGCATACAGCCTAGAAACCATAAGCACTGCGCTATGGGCCGTCAGTCTCTACATATCACTGCTGCAGTAAGTTGTTTTAAATACTTAAGCAATTACCTAATAAAGCACTTAATAAGCATTCAAGGTATATATGTAAGTAGATATAGGCGAGGTCTTTTCCACATAACCACTTTCAAATTGAAATTGCTTATACACACAACTCAAAAACGGGCATCATAACAAACAAAAAACGATGCAAGGTGCAAGCGGTTAGGCGGCTGTAACCTCGATAGACTGCCCTCTTAGGTGATTTTAGCCTCATGCATGTATAATAATGTGGGGTACTTGAAATTTTTATAAAATATCGCCGTTTAGTTATTATTCTTATTGCGTTATATAGTTATTGCGTTATTGCATACTTTTTTTGCGTGGTTTCTGTCGCGCACTATGTTTCAAGTTGTGTTTCTGTTTCGTTGCATATATGTGACGTAGCAGATCGGGCGCGGCTGCGATCGTGTCACGTGTTTGTCTCATCATAATAGAAAACCTCCCAATATATATTTACTTATTTGTTTGTTACCTTAAATTCGTATTAATCTTGATAAACCGTAAAAAATAAATCAAAGTTCTATCTCAAATATGACACGCAACAACATGATTTATCTCCAATTTAGCTGAACTGATTATACGAAACTGACAGTAACAAATTACACAGGACCGGGCGTTCGATACGGCAGCTTTGGTGGAGCCGTGATTGCCTTCAAACCTGCTCAGAAGATGGCGGGGCCGATGCGAGAAGAAACTTGGACGTCAGACTGGTCCTACAAGCCATCACAGCAGGGAAACTATGCCTTGACATCACCCACGCCGTCAGCTGCCTACCTGAAGGATGGTTCTGGGGCGAGAAG
This sequence comes from Pyrausta aurata, assembly GCA_963584085.1. Lineage (NCBI taxonomy): Eukaryota > Metazoa > Arthropoda > Insecta > Lepidoptera > Crambidae > Pyrausta > Pyrausta aurata. The sequence goes on along the minus strand of OY757258.1, from coordinate 1,577,849 downwards.
ATAGGAGCAACTAAAGTAGCTGCCATAGCAACTACTTCCTCTGTAATCGGTATCGCGCTGTACTTTGCAAGGAAACGACTTTTGAAATAACATTGTAGATGGGTAATACTAGGTATTGGTACTTAAATTTGACTCAGATAAGTAGAGTTCGACGAGGGTAGTATGTTGGCTATGGAGAGTAAAACTTCCACTTTATACATACAGGGTGTTTTTGCAATGGGGTGCTAAATTTTTGGAGGTGAATGAGACCATCAATATGAACAACTTTTACTATGGGACCATCATTCAAACCTTTTTTTTTCTGTCTCTCCACAGATGAGTGATTTTGTATGGGGCACCTAAAATTTTATTTAACATTTCGACCATGAACCTATAGTAAAAGTTGTTCATATTGATGGTCTTATTCACCTCCAAAAAATTGGCATCCTTTACAAAAACACCCTGTATTTAATGTACAACAAATAAAGATGACTATTATTTTCAGTTGTTCTGTAGGTATTATTTTAAATATGAGAATTACAGCAAATTACTAAAATCAAAACTTATGTTATGTGATAGTTAACACGTTCCGGGACACTACTCCAGACACAATAGATGTTTTATTGTTTTCACGCCTGTAGGTGGGCACTGTCCCGGAACGTGTTAACACGTTCCGGGACAGTGCCCGCCTACAAGACGAAAAACCTAAAGACCAGAGGCTGCATGAATTTCAGACTATGAAGCCAATAATCTGTAAGTTTTTTCTAGTTTACGATATGAGGTTGTGGTGAAAAACGAAACACATTTTTGTACGTTCAGCTTTGAGTAAAAAGCCACCAGTAGTTACGATTAGTCTTCCTAAATATCCATCATATTCTTAATATATATTTTTTTGCCAACATAAGGTTTACGGTTTATTTCATAGAGAAAGAAAAAAATCTTATTCTATGGTTTATTTTATTGATATGTCAAGTGTCAACCCATAAACTAGTCGATCTCAATAAATGCATTATGACAAAGATGATATTTTTTAAAAGATTATTTAAAGATTGATGTATAGAGTATAACTCAATAATGCATATATTTTTCTTTTGTTTCTGGCATTTCTTTTGAAGTACAAATTCTATACATTTTATTCAATTACTAAACATTTCAATTAAAACCAATAACTTATTACATACCATTTTGTACTGTACACGAGTTTTTTTGCTGACGTTTGGTGAACGATGATAGTTATGTCGATTAACTGGTTTTTAGTCATTAAAACTAATTGAATACTAAGGACAATACAATCATCAATATTGCGAACATTATGAATTTTCTATTACAGTATTTGCAATATCTGGATCTTAAAACTTGTACTACTTAAGTAACTTTTGTATCATTAATCGATTCAAAGTACCTGCGGTTGTTATTTATAACTAATTCTATCGTAAAATATATGTAAATAATGTTTCATATCACATGTGTTTGTTTTGTATTACCCAAGTAGGTAATAATGTACCTTTTATGTTTTGTTTGTGCAGCCTTTCAGGACAGTTTAAGGTATATTTTATTAGGGAGCAATGTACGTCGAGGTCAAGCGTGCCTAACCGCCCTAAGAGCCAAATGCCCTTTCCCTTGCAGCTCGAGTCGTCTTTTAATCAGTCAGGTATCAAACGAATGCCGAGAGTCGCATAACAATGGAATTTTTATTGTGTCTCGTTTACACATACTTGACGAGTTAATTGAAATGGCGCTCGTTTTACTGTCGTTGTGTGTGCAACCGATTTTCGTTGAGAAGTGGTTAGACGCGAGAAACCTCGACTGTGCGTTTAGTTTACCTCATCATCATCATCATTATCAGCCAAAGGACGTCCACTGCTGAACATAGGCCTCCCCCACGGCTTTCCACAACGACCGGTTGTGAGCGGTCTGCATCCAGTGCGATCCTGCGATCTTTACAAGGTCGTCTGTCCATCTTGTCGGTGGACGTCCTACTCTGCGCCTTTGGTCGAAGTTTACTTTAAGTTTATATTTGTTTACCTAACTTATCTTATTTTGAATCAAATTCGATGGTCCCCACTCTCCACCTATTGTGCGGGTTGCTCTGTCCGAAGTCCGTACTACGTTACGTTTAAAGTGCATTAAGTTCAAAGACATATGCTGCATAGGTCCATATTATTCTTGCATATTTTCTTTACTAAAGTATAAAAACTCAATTCGTTCTCTGCCTTTGTCATTCTCTGTGTATACACCACGCAAAGGATTTGCGGTGTGGTTTTAACTGTTAGATAGAACATTTCTTAAAGAAAGCTTACGAGAATTTATAAGATTATGATATAAGTTATAAAACAAAGTACTAAATCATATTTTGTTACGTCATGTTATTGAGCGAATCAAATGTCATTGTTATCTAAGATTAAATTACGGATAGCAATGCAAACATTTTAAATACAAAATTCATCTGGTATTGGATAAAAAGCCTTATCTTTATGATAGGAGTTTTTATCATTGTGATATAATACTTCGCACTTCAATTATGAATAGTATCAAATAGGCTAAATAGTGAGGTGGAGGTTCAACTTTTGAGGGGTTTTCAATTAGTGTGATGGAGTTAGTGAATGAACTATGTGATTTGCTGCAGTCCCACGCGAATCGTGATAAGGTGTGTAAAAAAACATTATTTTAATAATATTTTCAAATTGAATTGTATTTGCTTGATCTGTACAACTTATTTATTTTTATTTATTATTAGACTAGACTGATTACAATCTCAAAACATGCACTTATTAAAGTACAATATATACTCTTAAGATTAGACGGTAATCCATAAATTGTATACACGGCATGATTAATTCTAGTACTCGTACTGTACAACTGACAATAGGATATTATTTTTAATGTTTTATAAAGGTTTTCTTAAAATCTTGTATATTATTTTATTTAAACTTTATTGCACTGTAAGTTATACAATTGGCGAACTTAATGGTAGAGAATAAACTTAATGGTCGACTGACAGAGAATGATCTAATTACATTTAATCAGTCAGGTATCAAACGACTGCCGGGAGTCGCATAATAATGGAATTTCTATTGTGTCTCGTTCACACATACTTGACGAGTTAATTGGCATTAAGTCCACCTTTTGTACAGTTTTTGGTTGTGCAATAAAGTATAAATAAATAAATAAATCTAAGGCATTCTCTACCAGTCGACCGCTTCGGAATGCTTGGGGGTGAAGGTTTACTTTTTTTTTTTTTTTTTTTTCAGGAACACAAACAGTATCACAATCAATGCATGATTAAATATTAAGTGACATAAATTTATATGTCTGTTAGGAAGAAAAAAAACCGGCCAAGTGCGAGTCGGACTCTCGCACTGAGGGTTCCGTGCCAACTTTAACTGAATTAGAGATTCTTACTTCCACTTAGCCAAAATACCACAATATATTGTTGACCGCAAATATAACTTTGTTTTTCATAGTATTTGTATGAAGAACAAAGTTATGTTTGCGGTTGTTGAAGATGTGCTATATCTCAAAAACCACTAGTTCGATTTTGCTCAAACCAATTTTCGTTGAAAGTTTTTGCTAAGATCTACATTACGTATTTTTTTCTAAATTTACACTTGCTTGGTTCAAAAGTTAGATGGGGGGGACGCCCATTTTACGACTTTGGAAGCGCCTATCGCTCAAACGTGACACTTTTAGAGGAAATGGTTTTAGAAACCTCTATGTCATTTTAAAAGATCTATTCATAGACACCCGTATAGGTTTGTCCAAAAAAATTTTTTTTTGTTTTAGTTTCATGTATGGCATCATTTCATGGCACATTTCATTATTTCATTATTTCATGTATGTATTTCATGTATAGGCCCCCCCTTAAATATTATTATTTTTTATTTTTTCTGTGAGAATCGTAAAGCGATTAATAGAATACATCTACTTATCAAGTTTCAACTCTGTAATGCTAATAGTTTTAGAATAAAGTGGCTGTGACATACGGACGGACAGACAGACAGACTTGACGAAACTATAAGGGTTCCGTTTTTTGCCATTCGGCTACGGAACCCTAAAAAAGATGAAATCTATCTTATTCAATCTTATCATTAGTCACATGACATTCATCTATAAATATCTGACACGTAGGTGCATACCTACAACATTTAATTGTTACTTATTTAGGTTAGGTAAACAAGGTTCGTCAGAGGCACTGAATAGATAATTTATCTGTTTAGTGGTCAGAGGTCTATAGGTACACCAAAATTCTTATTCTGATCAGTAGTCAGTCTGGAAAATCTATATGTTGCATTCATCTACACTAGATTTAGAACATAACCAACTGATAAATTACCATATTATACTAAAATACTGATGCCTATGTCTTCGTTACTAATTATGTTTATCATCTAGAAAGAAGAAAGAAAGAAAGAAAAATTGTAACACTACTTATGTATTATCTGACCGCAGGTAGTCTCCCTAGCGAGCTACGTGCTCAAGCTATGGGGCTCCACGGCAGACCGCAAGGACCTCATGACGGCAAGCGCCCGCATGGCCACCGCTCGCGCCACGCTACGTCTGTTTGACGATGCTGCTGTCATCAAGAACGCACTTGCTTATGGGCTGGGAGAGAAGGTCAGTTGATAAGTTGCAAATGAACTTAATTTGTGGAAATTAACGTAATGGGGCTCCACAGCAGACCGCAAGGGGCTATGACGGCGAGCGCCACGCACGCCTCGCTGCGGTTGTTTGATGACGCTGCTGTCGTCATGATCGCGCCTACCTGAAATAACAGACCATAGGGCCTGTTACTATAGTTATAGTTTTCAACTAAACTTCACCAGATGCGCCTCAGTATATTTTCCGAAGTAACATGCTTCCTATGTGTCAACCCAGAAATTACCCAAAAATGGGGAATTTTGGCCATGCTTATTTGAATCAAACTTATTTATATGACCTGTCAACTTATGAACAACTCATGGGTTAGGCAGGAAAGTCCTTATTTATTTCTATATTTGTCCAGGATGGACCATTCTGGGGGTCCCTCGGCGTGCTCAGCAGCACGTTCACGCTGGTGTACCTGCAAGCCGAGAAGGCGGTCTTCCTCATCGACACCGGCGTCGTCACGGTCTCCAAGGAGACGGATTACCAGATACGCACCGCGCATAAGCTGTTCTGGGCGCTTTCCGCTTTCGTTGGCTTGGTGAGGTTGGTAAACTGAGATGCTTGACTTATTATCTTGTAAATACGCCAGCATATACTACTCATCTGCTCGGTGGAGTTTTTTACAAAATACCAAATTAAAGAAGTAAATGCAGGGAAGATAGTACGATGGTTTCCCTCTTGCCTTCCTCACCGCAGTTTAAGAACCACAATGCAGGACGCAGTTAACACGTTCCGGGACAGTGACCGCCTACAGGCGTGAAAACAATGAAACATCTATTGTGTCTGGAGTAGTGTCCCGGAACGTGTTAAAGAAGAAAGTTTATTATGCTACTACAGAACATCAAAACCTCTTACTTAATAGAAATGTTGTGGATTTTTTGTTTCTTTAATAAGTAGTACAGGCCATTTTTTTTGTTTTACACTCTTAATTAGGGAGTTTAAGTTCAATTTACCCGTAGCTACTAAACTTGCGACTGTGTTACACTGACTGTGCTTAAAAAGATGTTAAAATAATAAGTTGTGAAAGTTTTTTTAAAATGGAATTGTTGATGTGTTGTTGTATGTACGTACTTACTTATAGAAACTAAGGCCACGATAGTATATTTCAAAAGTTATAGAAAACCTTGCACTTGTGTCACAGATTAGCTAAGAGTTACTGCGATGCACGGGCAGACAAAAAAATGAGAGTACGTAAGTAAGGTCATAATATTCCATAATTGCGCACGCGCAACTCGCAAGTATTTATTTAAGAGATCATGCATGCATTTTATTATTGCCAATATTAAACCGTCGATGCTACGTTGATATAGGAATAGTGCAATCTATGAGATAAATAATGTTATGATAAAAATTATATCAATGGTAACTTATCTGATAACATTTGATTTTTATCTAAAATTTGCTACTCTTTTAATGGTAGACGGACGATATTAATCGTTTTGAACGGCTTTATGGTTGGCAGGGTTTACTTATCCGACACCTTTTATAAGAGCGAAACCTAACCGTAACCCATTAAGGCCCACTTGCGCACAATGATTTAACCCAGGACTACGCTAACCCAGGATTAAATCACCGTGTGCAAGTGGGCCTAAATGGGTAAAAGTTCAAGTTAGTAGATAAATTGTTTCTCTGCTGACCCCTTTTATTCTTTGCTTCCAGTACAATATGCTTGGCATAGCTCAAGTAATTGTTATTGCCACCCATGACTACAATAATACATTAGCCGTATCTCCTTAAAAATATCGGCATTTGCATAAGAGCAAGGTTCTTTTAATGACTGATCAAAACTAATGATAAAATAAGCACTAAAAGGTCATAAGCACTAAAGCATAAGCTTTCAAACATTGACATCATAATAACATGCACGGGTTCGATTTGACATCATTAGTTTCACAGTAATGGTGGTCACTGTCCGAAGTTGGAAGGGGCAGCGAATTACACGAATTGGAAATTTATAATTAAAATGCTTTTAACCTTGGACGGTACGTGGGGCTGTGTAACCGGAGACGACAACGATTTTACACGTAATCAGCGTGCGTTGGCTCGTATTTGCTTGTCAATAGACTGCAATTTGCATCAGTATGTACGGACCGCTACTACAGCTAAGGAAGCTTGGGATAAGCTTGCCTGGTCCTAAGAATTAATAGCTTTAAAAATACACATTACTTACCTACTAAGCATCAATGGGGGATTCATTAACCAATTGCTTTAATAAAAAAACAATAACAAAGTATGCACGGGGATTGATCGTGAATGTTCATGCGCATGCTTTATTTTAACCCCCTTATTCATAAAAACGCAAACAGTCTAATATACCTGTTTTAACTATTACACTGTTTTGTCTCGTTCTTTCTTGGCGCTGTCATTATTTCACAGAAAGTGACAAAGTAGTGTAATCGCTAAAATAGGTTTATTTGACTGTTTGAATTAATATGAATAAGGGGGTAAATTTTTATCTTCTTTTCAGATCGCTCAAAGCTCTCCACGCGACAGCTGTAGCGCTGAAAGACCCTGAACGCCCCAAGTGCGCAGGCGCACGGTACAAGCAAGCCTGTCTTACGTCTACTAAGCTGGTACTAGACGTGGTTCATGCAGTGAGCTGGCTGCCCCCGGGCTGGCTGTGGGGCAGCGGCTTGTCCGTGCCGCGCGTCAGCGGCGTGGCCACTGCGTCTGCCGTGCTTGGTCTTGTAATACATTATAACGGGAAGCGGCTGGCGTCGACGCGGTAAAGTTATTAAGGAATTATGCGGTAACAAGGTGTAAATATAGTAACAGGTTTTGAAGCTATGAGCTAAATATTCTACAAGCAAGCATGCGCTGCTGATATAGGTGGGGTCAAAAGTAATAAGTTACATAAAACAAACTATGAAAGAAAATGCATTTTCGTAAATGATTTCGAACGTGATAAGGGACTGTTGATATTTTTGACAAAAAGGTGTCGAGTGAATGGAACTTAAAATAAAATATTTGACTTCATAATATTTTGTTTCATTTTTTGGATCAAGTAACCGCCTTGCCTATTTTTAACAAAGAATCTTAAATAGCGATACAGTCATCCATATAACGTTTTGTCTTCGTTAATGCACCTAGATACAAGCCAAGCAGGCGTGTCTCACATCTACTAAGCTGGTGTTGGACGTGTGGTCCAAGCGGTAAGCTGGCTTGAACTCATATTTTTTTTTTTCGATGCATCTAGGTCAATTAATTGTTGCAGCTTTGTACCATATTATTATTACTAGCTTTGCCCGCGACTTCGTCCGCGTGGAATCGTGACTTCTTTCTCCCGTTTTTTACACATTTACCACTATATCTTTGCTCTTATTGGTCGTAGCGTGATGTTATATAGCCTATAGCCTTCTTCGATAACTGGACTATCCAACACAAAAATAATTATTCAATTCGAACCAGTAGTTTCGGAGATTAGTGCGTTCAAACAAACAAACAAACTCTTCAGCTTTATAATATTAGTATAGATGAAAGGGTATGAGGGAGTGCAACTGTAAGAGCCTGTTTCACCATTGACAAATAAACACTAAACAACGAATAATTCAAAAATAGAACGTCATTTCTTATGAAGTATTGGACAGATAACGCTAACCCGAACTTATTAGGATAGGACATTGTGAAACAGGCTGTAAATAAAATAATACTAATATGGATATGTTGTTTATTTTTTAGTAAACAAGTTATTTGCTTATTGAACACAAATATGATAAACAAACAATAGACAATATTCAAGCATATACTAGGACACTGATAACAAAAACTGATATGTACCTACAATACGGTAAAAAAAAACAATACAGTCATCCATATAAAATTTGTCAAGAATTATGAGGCTTTTGTATCTTATTCTACCCAACCTTTACTAAATTCTTTGGTCTAACACCTTCGCAGATAAGCAATATTAATCAAATGAAGTAAGAAAATTAAACAAAAGAAATATTCACTATAAGAAGACCATAAAACTCCCTATGACTTACATAACTTTCACAAAGTCAAAAGAAAATAATATTAATTCGGCATAATAAAAAATAAGTATCACAATTCTCACCCTTTCATGTTCTCTCTAGCGTTTTTACCAATTTATTTTACTTATTTAAATCTATCTATCTACACTATAACGAAGGGGAAAACCTAAAAAAACAAAAGTTTACGCAAAAACCTGCGTATTAAAGCATTTTTATAAGATAAAATATGAAATATAAAAAGCAATACGTAAGTTTCCAGTTAAAGATATTTACGAAATCTCTAAGTCGTTGTGACGTTCTCCAAGAAAGATATGTTTTGTGCTTCTTTGTGCACAGGGAAGAACACAAAAAATTGTATTAGTTACAAATTCATACTCGTGTACGAAAAACTCTCAGAAATATGGTGTCAAAGAATTGCGTTATCACGACATCATTATCATCATTCTCTTGCCCTGTTTCCAGTTTATCTGGGGTCGACGCAGTATATTTTTTCAATTACACTATTCTATCATTCGTCACTGAATCATCCACTTCTTTCACACTTATATCTTGAATCACACAGTCCATCCATCTCTTTTTCGGTCGTGGTCATGATCATGATCAAGAATTGCGTCATCACATACTTATATTAAAAACGACATCACAGATACGCGTCAGTTCGTTGTCCTAGCATCATGGCATGGCATATATTGTTTTTAACTAAGCTCTTAACGTTATTTTTAAGCGCCATAATTAATTCATTTTGAAGTACTTCTCTTAAGCTTGAGTTAATACAGATAAGCTCAAGCTTATTATATACTGATTGGGCTTACATTAACGAGCTATCTCCGTGTGCCATATCCAAATCTCAATTCTCATTTCGTTTAATATATTTCGTTAAATAAGCTCAATTCGTTTGCCTCTCACGGATGTGTTTATCAACATTCTTTTGTCATTCTTTGGTTACCAGACCCGCCGCACAGTGGATCGACGCCATACTAGCAATGGGACATAGGCAACTTAAATATACAAGTGTCAGTTTTTGAAAAACAAATCATTTCATCGTATACGCCTACTTATAAGCTGTAAAAAAGATAAGTAGCATTTTCTTATTAGAAACTTATTTTGAGAGCTATGGCACCAAACGTGATTTATTTGTATGGGAAATGGCATAAAAAATAGTGTAGCTTCCGATTTTCTTCGTGTTTCGATTTGATTTTTTTATATGTTATTTAGGTATACATTTGCTACATTTTCTCCAAACAAACATGGTGCGCCACACGCACCACTTAGGAGGTACAAGCGTTAACCTTTTTTTTTATTCTTATCTACAAATTGATTCATAAACATATTATTTTGACATATTATATCTCTGATTCTCACTTTAATGGTGACTTACTGATAAATGGTCAGGCCATAAATCATCGGTACACTGATAACATATTCCCAGATTTTTTATGGTACCTAATCTCTAGAAACGATTGTGTTAATTAACGGTGTGTAATATATATGAGTCGTTACGCTTATTAGCTAAGCTTGCATTATGTTTAGAGGCTATGTTTCTTTAATTACTTTGCTGTTATTTAAATAAAAGGCTTTTTTGATCAAGTACGTAAATATTGTATTGTTACGGTTAATCTCCAAGTAATGTATAATAAATAAAATAAAATCTTAAAATATCATTTATTTGCTACAAAATAATCTTGCTATCAACTACACAAAAGACAATAAATATAAACCAATTAAACAGTTTTAAAAACACAGTACTAACAACATCATACAGCAAAATAACAAAAAACAGCTATACAATAAATTCCGAAAATAATCTGATGGATCAATAAAAAAGACAATTCTTAGTCACAGAAAATATCATCTTCAAATTTTACTTCAGATTCTTCGGAATCGCTATCAGGTATTAAATTTGTAACATCACAAAATTCTACCTGGTTGTCTTCTAAAACTAACATCGCATAAACTTCTTTAAACATTTTTTTCTTTTCTCTTTGATCGAGTTTTGGTCGTATGGTTGTCAGAACAGGATCTGAAGTAAGTGAAAGGTTATGTAGTACATCTTCGTTACAAGATATACTGCTGTTTTTTCTCGAGTGAGACTCTCTAAATTTACGAAAATCTTTGTTACTTGCTTCAGATGCCTCTTCTGACAAAAAACCGATAGGAACTACCGATAAATGCTCAATTATATGAGCTCCATGAATTAGCAACTTATGAATACTTACAGGCATATAATACCACGGATAAAGGTTAATAAACATTTTTGCAGTGTCTATACAGTAGTTGTTAAATTTATTAACTAAAATTTTTTCACCGGAAGAAATACATTGCAGGAACACTCCAATTCTTCGCACTATATCAACGTCAAGTCCAGTTATATCAGCAGTCTTTGTTGGGCTCTTGAATTCAATCGATGTGATCATTTATTATTGTTTAGGAAAATTGAAAATGCATTGATTTCTTGACAGATATAGTTTTATATTGACTTAACAAAATTATGACACTCAATCAAAATTAAAAAAAAGTATTTTCTTTGTCAATGTTGCAAGGAGTTCAAACATGCCGGCCCCCTTGAAAGGCTTGCCTTTCAAACTTCAGGAAGAGGGCAAAGCCTTGAAGCTCCTCTCTGAACGACTCCACGTTCGATATTGACAGTGAAAACCCGGGTGAATCCATCACGGCCTGGGTGTTGGTGTATGACACGTCCTAGTCTCCACTTTAAAGGTGTAGTGGAATCTTCTTTAAGAAGAACCAGTCTTCCGATATAGTTTTCTGCATTTGATGGTTTCTGCCATTTAGTACGCTGCTGGAGTTCGTGTACATATTCTTTCTGCCAACGTGTCCAAAATGCTTGTCGTATCTGCTCGACACGCTTATATCGAGGCAATCGATTTATGGGCACATCAAGGACGTAGCTTCCGGTAAAGCGTTGAGCGGACGACCGATAGTGAAATGACCAGGAGTAAGAGGGAGAAGATCGTTTGGAGATGATGATAAAGATGAGAGGGGACGAGAATTTAATATTGCTTCTATTTGAGACAGAGTTGTATAAAGTTCTTCGTAAGTGAGATGGGTTAAACCTATAGCTCTTTTAAGGTGGTGCTTAACGGATTTCACTCCTGCCTCCCAGAGCCCTCCAAAGTGAGGTAATATGTAATGCCTTCTTCGGACATTTTACCTGGAATCGATTTTTGCAACTCATTCCAAGCCCCTACGAAATTAGAACCGTTATCACTGTAAATATGTGTTGGTTTACCACGACGCGATATAAAACGTTTCAGAGCCAGCATATATGATTCAGTGGTTAAATCAGAACACAGTTCAATGTGCAAAGCTTTTGTTACAAAACAGACAAACAAGCAAATGTAACTCTTAACCAGCTTTGATCCACGTCCTGGTTTATTCACTATATAAACAGGCCCAGCATAATCCACCCCCACAACTGTAAAAGGTAATTCTGGTTGAACCCGTTTGTTAGGTAAATCAGCCATAATAGGGTTTTTAATAACTCTAGCAGCTAAACGAACGCATATAACACAGTTTCGCACAATAACTTTAGCCATGTTTCTTCCATTTATGGGCCAAAATTTCTGTCTTATAGTGTTGAGCAGAAGTTGAGGACCTGCATGTAAAGTTTTTAGATGGTAATGTTCAAATATTAGTTTTGTTACAAAATGATCTTTTGGCAATAATATGGGATGTTTTAGGTTATAATCAAACACTGAGTATGACAGCCTCCCGCCTACTCTAATGATTCCTTGTGAATCAAGAAATGGGGCTAGAGATAGTATATGACTGTTTTGGGAAATGTGTTGACATATTAAGAGCTTGGAAAGTTCTGCGCTGAAAAACTGTCCTTGAACCGTCTTGATAATATAATTAGTAGATCTATCTAACTCTTTTACAGTAAAAGATTCAGTTTGTTTAGGCAGGCTTTTTACTTTATTTTTACAATTATCAATAAATCTGAAGACATATGCACAAATTCTCCTTAACTGTGGCCAAGTAGAGTATTTTTGTACGTCGATTATAGGTTTTACAGGTTGTTCTATAACGGGCATGCTAGTAGCGTCATACATTTGTCCAGGTATTTCAGATGCAGTGACGGTGACTGACGGCTGAACAGGCCAGTCTTCTTGTCGTAACCTTAAATATGTTGGACCGTGCCACCACAACAAAGATTCACCAAGAGCTTGTGGTGATAACCCTCTTGATAGGATATCTGCTGGATTTTGAATACTAGGCACATACCGCCATTCGTCTGAAGCAGTTGTCTCCTGGATTTCACCAACACGGTTTCGTATGAACGTTTGCAGCTTATTTGGTTGAGTTTTTAACCAGTTCAAAACTATAGTGGAATCTGACCAAAAAACGCATTTGTCAGGTTGTTTTCTTAGTGCCTCCTTAACTTTAGAATTCAACCTGGACGCTATCAGTGCCGCGCATAACTCTAACCGAGGCATCGTTTGTGGTTTTAATGGAGCTACGCGTGTTTTAGAACATAGCAAATTAATTGTTATTTGACCATCACTATTCGTTGTTTTGACATAAATGCATGCTCCATATGCTTCTTCTGAAGCATCACAAAATATGTGATGTTCAGTCAAAACAGGATAATCCAAAAGAATGTATCTTGGAATCTTAATGTTGTTTAATGCTGGCAATGTCTGTATGTATTGTAACCACTACGATACAATTTCCTCTGGAAGCGGATCGTCCCAATCTATCTTTTGTAGCCATAGTTGCTGCAAAAAAATCTTTCCAGTAATAACACAAGGACTTACGAGTCCCAGGGGATCAAAAATCTGAGATATTTTTGAAAGTATTGTGCGTTTATTAATCACAGTTGAATTTTCATCAAATTGTTTACATTTGATAGTCAAAACATCGTCTGAACTGTCCCATGATACGCCTAGTGTTTTTGCTTCGCCAAAAACAACATTATTTTCGATTGTTTTATCCTCTAGTCTTTCCAAAACCTGAGTTAAATTAGACCGCCATTTGCGCAAAGGAAAACCAGCTTTTATCAATTCATCATGAAGAGATTTGCATAAAATAGTTGCCTCTGTTTCTGAGTCGGCTCCTGTCAATAAATCATCTACGTAAAAGTCATGTATTATAATCTCAGCTATATTGCTGTCTTTACACTCCAATCCGACTTGCTTTAAGCATCTCACAGCAATGAAAGGAGCAGAAGCAGTTCCATATGTTACTGTGTTTAGATCATAAATAGAGGGGCTTTCATCAGGTTTCTGCCTCCAAACGACACGTTGCAGTGATCTTTGGTCGGGATGGATTAATACTTGACGGTACATATTTTCAATATCACTTGAGATAGCTATTTTGTAGTGTCTAAATCTCAATAGAATATCCAATAGATCATCCTGTACCTTTGGTCCTACCATTTGAAGGTCATTAAAAGACAGCCCAGAGGTTGTTGCTTGAGATGCATTGAAGACAACGCGTAGCTTGGTTGTAGTCCTATCCTCACGTAGTACACCATGATGAGGCAAATAATATGAAAACTCAGCGTTGTTACCTTCTATCTTAGTCATGTGGTTGAGATCTTCATATTCAGTCATAAAAGAAAGGTAGAGTTCCTTAAGCCTTGCATTCATTTCTAATCTCCGTTCCATCGATTGAAGGCGTTTTACTGCTATATTGTATGAGTCACCTAAAACGCGAGGGCTTTCCTTTAATGGTATACATGCAACAAATCTTCCGTCTTCCTGACGTGTTACTGTCTTAATAAAATGTTCTTCTACTGCTTTTCTTCAGCGGACCATGCTTTGATATCAGAAATGCTATCTAGTTCCCAAAAACGTGACAGATCCTTTTGGAGTTCCATTACGAAATTGCATTGTACATTGCGTCGCGTTGTCTGTAGTTTGCCTACAAAGCCAGATATGACCCAACCCAATTTAGTGTTTTGTAAAGTTGGTTGTCTTGATCCGAGCTTTATTTGCCCTGATTCCAACAAGTCCCAAAAAAGTTCCGCGCCAATTAATATATCGACTTGGCTTGACTTATAAAATTCAGGATCCGCTAAAAACAAATTATTTGGAATATTCATATTTGTTACTTGAATCGATTGAGTTGGTAAAACTTGAGTTATTGCTGGCAAAATATAACAGGACAAGCTTGATTGAAAATTTGCATTACGAGATTCAATCTCTATGTCACATTGTTTAGTTAAGGCGGATACTGAATTATTTATGCCAGTGACGGAACTGGTAGTAGTTATCACCGGTAAATTTAATTTCTTGGAAAAGGATTCTGTCATGAAACTTGAGGTGCTACCACTGTCCAGCAAAGCTCTAGCTTCATGTTTTTTATTGTATTTATCCTTTACCTGAATAATAGCTGTAGATAACAGAACCTGCCCGGCACAAGCTAACATGCTTGTATTATTGACAACAATTTCATGTTCCACACTAGTAGATTCCTGATTATCTGAAGAGTTTGTTGGATCTTGTTCTTGAATACTTACTGCATTAGAAGCATGGTTTTCATTAATGTGAAGCAAAGTGTTGTGGCGTCTGTTACACTCCTTACAGTTACCGGAGTAGCATCTATCAGTAGAATGACCAAGTTTCAAACAGTTGAAACAAACATTCAATTTTTGCGCTTTTATTCTGCGTTCTTTAATTGTCAACTTCATGAAATCCTCACAGTTGTAAAGAAAATGATTCCTTTTACACATAGGGCATTGAAATCTACTTGGTACATTATTCGCGTTACTTAAATGACATAAGTCATTGTCTGCACAAAAACATGACCTCATTTTGTTATTTGATGGTACAATAGCATTTGTAGGAAATTTGGTCATAAAAGAATTTTGTACAGTTTCTAAAAGATCAGCGCGAATTTTAATAAATTGTATTATGTCATCATAACTAGCCTTAACTTTTATTGTACTTTTGAATTGTTGCCATTCCGTTAGTGTGTTTTTGTCAAATTTTGTTGTAATTTGGTGAACTAGTAATGTGTCCCAACCGTTAGTGCACTCCCCTAATGAGCGCAGAGCAAATAAATTCTTTGTAAATGTGTCAGATAAATGACGTAATCTATCATGAGATTCTCGAATGATAGGTTCGACATTAAATATTGCTTTGACATGGTTGGCTACTAACAAACTAGAATTATTAAATCTGTTTAATAACAATTGCCATGCGACATCGTAGTTAGTTGACGTAAGCTCTAAAGTTTTTATTATTGATGCTGCATCGCCCTTGATAACAGATCTCAAATAGTGGAACTTACTGATGTTATCTAAACTGGTATTATCATGCACTAGCGAAATATAGGTATCACGAAATTCCAACCAGTCGCTAAAATTGCCACTGAAACATGGTAAAGATATTATGGGTAACTTAATTGGACAGTTTAGTTTATGTTTCAAATCTAACGAATCACGTGGTATAGCTGTGTTGTTTTCTGAACCAAAATTCCCTGACGTTGCGGGTAAATATTGATGAGCCGTTGAGGTCAGAGAATAGTATTGATCCTCAAATGCATCTCTATAAGCTAACTCTGACTCGGGTTCCTCTGACAACATCTCAATGGTACCTTGTAGATCATCAAACTGAGACATGAGGTTCTCTATAGTAGTTAGTCGGGATTCTAATTCCGTAGTCTGGACATTGGTCATAGTTTCAGGTAACCGAGAAAAGTAAGAGCCAAAACTTGTTATGCGATGTTTGACGTGACCAAGTTTTTTTTTAAGTTCTGCTAAATTTTTAATAGATGGTGAAGTATCATTATTTTCGTCAGTCATGATGGTTAACTAAAATATGAAACATTCAGGGCAATGGTTGTTGAAAGATGAAAGAAATGGAACGGACTAACAGTCGTCGCTCGTGCCTTGACCTTCAGCGTCTGTTGTGAATGATGCGCTGACAGTAGATATTTTCCGCTGGTACTGATCCGGGTCGTTGTCGTTGCGGCCAAATGTTGGGCTCTTGAATTCAATCGATGTGATCATTTATTATTGTTTAGGAAAATTGAAAATGCATTGATTTCTTGACAGATATAGTTTTATATTGACTTAACAAAATTATGACACTCAATCAAAATTAAAAAAAAGTATTTTCTTTGTCAATGTTGCAAGGAGTTCAAACAGTCTTGTCTGGATCTTGAAAGAATCTTCTAGCCGAGTTTCCGTTGTTTGTCGTCCCACTGCCTTGCTTTACAACGTCTACTAACAAACCAGTTTCTTCTCTGAATCTGTCTTGAATTTTCTTTTTTCTTACCCCTACTGATTGTTTTGCATCTTCTCCTCTTGATTACCAGGATTGAATGTCTAATCTATATGCTATATGAAGCAAACATTCCATCGCACGAATCCATGCATGAAGGCTGCTTAATCCATATTTATACATATCTTCATTCACTGTTTTTTTCTGTACTAATTCTATGTTATTCATTTCCTTCGGACGCGCCTTGTACAAATCACAAACTGCTGCAGAAGTATGAGATGTACGATGCCACCTTACCATCTATCATCGTCAAGAGCAATTTATGAGTGATATTTGCATTTTCATAACTTGAGGGATTTAAACTTTCAATTTCAGATTCTATAGCAGCCATTTCGTTTTTAACATTTAACTCAGTCTCTTTCATGAACTTCCACATTATTGGTCGGCAGTAAGACGTTGAGGAGGGTCGTTGGTTTTGCCAAATAACACATCCATCTTCTGTTGTGAGCTTCAATGGTACAAGACTCGCCATAAAAACACTTTGCAAATCTGAATTTGAAGCATTCGATTTTTGTTTGTACACGCTTTGGTTTGAGGCTCCATCAAAACCCCATTTGCTAATGAGCAGAAGATTACTTTTATCAACACTTTTGCCCAAAGACTGAATAATTCTCTTTACAGTTAAATCCAACAATGCTTGTAATGTTATTTTAACTAAGGTTTCTGTAACAGTTATAGCACTTTCAGTAGGGTAACACTTTTTCTTCTCTTCATGAAGTTTATAATAACTAGGATATTTACAAATTCCTTCTTTTTCACTGAAATCTCTTAGTGTTATATAGTGAAACTTTGATAATCTTAAAGTGATAAATAATGCTAATGCTTTTAAGGTTGAAATTTCTTTCATTTCTCCAATGTGAATAAATTGTTTCACTTTAGAAACTTGATCTGGGTTTTCAATAAGGTAATGTAGTATTTCAGCAACATCTTTTTTTTCAGAAGATTTCAGGCTGGTTTGAGCTGAGAAGACGATTTCTTCCGTACTGCTGGTACTGCAAGTTGTTTCTGTACGTCTTCTTTTTTGTTTGTTTGATAGGTCTTCGAAAGATTTGCGGCTATCTATCGAAGTTGACGTAGATGCGTCGGAAACCCGACATGCTGGGTTCATTATAATATTTGTAAAAGAATCTGATGTTTTCGCAGCTGGTTCTTTAGACGATTCATTCATACTTTCTTCGGGAAGAGCACAATTCTCTTTCCAATTTTCCGGCCATTGAATTTCTGTCTGCAACCAGGAAGAATTTACTTTAAAAACTTTTCCTGGCTTCTTGAAGATTTTGTCCACTTAGCATACATCCGATAACATAAATTACGGCACCATTCTTTTACTTCTTTATTAACACTGTCACTTATCTGAATATTACAGTTGGTTTTTAAAGATGTATATAATAGATTATAGTCTCGGAGATCACCACCATCACGTAGAGAAACGTAAATGTCGAGGTAAGTACCGAAACCAGGGAAAGACATAATGACAACACTCGGGTGAGGATGAAACTAAAACTGATGCACTTCAAGTAATGCACCATTTTATATGGTTTGAAATTTGGCACTAATGAGAAGGGTGTAACAAAAATATAACAGATTAGTTAATTAGCTTATGATCGATTCTTTTATAATGATGGTCAAGTTTGACTTTAAAGAAACAAACCTGTCAGAGAGATTAGCTAGTAGTTAGAATTACAACGAAAAGATAATTATTACACAAAAGGTTAGCTTATCAGTAATTATAAGGGGACCTCAGGAAATGGCCTTATTAGTAATAAAAAATATAACAATAGATTTACAGAATTTAAAAAGAATCTATAGTAAGGTGGTTAACAACACAATTGATTCCAGAAATTGGGTAGAGTTAAACATCTTTTGACAGTGCACCGATGATTTATGGCCTGACCATTTATCAGTAAGTCACCATTAAAGTGAGAGCAAAGATATAATATGTCAATACAATATGTTATGAATCAAATAATTGTAGATAAGAATTAAAAAAACGGTCAACGCTTGTACCTCCTAAGGGGTGCGTGTGGCGCACCATGTTTGTTTGAAGAAAATGTAGCAAATGTACACCTAAATAACATATAAAAAAATCAAATCGAAACACGAAGAAAATCGGAAGCTACACTATTTTTTATGCCATTTCCCATACAAATAAATCACGTTTGGTGCCATAGCTCTCAAAATAAGTTTCTAATAAGAAAATGCTACTTATCTTTTTTACAGCTTATAAGTAGGCGTATACGATGGAATGATTTGTTTTCAAAAACTGACACTTGTATATTTAAGTTGCCTATGTCCCATTGCTAGTATGGCGTCGATCCACTGTGCGCCGGCGTCTATCGATCTGTGAGGCTTAAAATAAACTTACGTAAATTCAACTCACGGTCATACACTGACTAAACTACGAGTTATCTTCATGAGTCCTCAGGCGCCATATCCAATTCTTCTGTAAAGTACTTTCTGCGCGCTCGGGTACAGTCTCGCTGCGAGTCGCGGCAGCCGTTTTCGGGTGCGGCGCGGCGGCCCCATGCAGTCACGTCGGGACTCAAACCCGGGACAGTGCTGCAGGCCGCTTCGAACGCCCGCGCTTCGCGTTTTCGGAGAGTTCGGTGAGAGAATGCAGAGAGCGAAGAGAGAGAGGAGACGGTGTCTGAAAAAAGAGATGTTAATTTTAAAACGGATAAGAAGGCAATGTCGCTTGCGTACGCGTGTTGCTGGCTTGCAGCGAGATCATCAGCAACAGCGAGCGACGCCGGGGCTCAGCCTAGTGGCTCAGTAAGGCCCGGCCCGCCTCTCGCCCTCGATACTCGAGACTTCCCTATGAGTATCAAAACTCATCTTGATGTAGGATTGGTGTTGGTGGCCTGCAGCGAGACCATCTGCGGGATGCGAGAACCGCGGGGGCTCGGACCAATAGGGCTCGACCCACGGCTCTCGTCTCGCCCTTGTATATAGGGGGCGGCCCTTATACCCGAAACT